>CM034146.1:1006078503-1006327169 GCA_019776745.2 Taxus chinensis
TTGATTTTATTTATATGGGTGATCCCCCTCAAAGTGTGGTGACTACAACATAGTGAAAGGAACACCAATTTGACAAGTTGTTGTTTAGATATGTTTGGTATGTATTTCATTGAAAGTTTCCCCAACACAGGGTATCAAAATGATACGTTCTACCATGGAATAAAGTGATAGGGGATCTAAAGGGTTTCTTTCCTATAGACATATGATTCGTAAGGGTATGCTAGAATGAAGTGGAAGTCAAGTGATGGGGGGACAAAGGGCCCATGTCCCATAGACATATGACTTTCCTGTGCTAATATTTATTCATGTTTTGAGGATGAGACCTCTAAATGAGACATTTTTTGTCAAAAAATGTGATAAGCTGATTTTGATCTTGAAAATGGTGATTAGGGAAAAAAATGAATAATCATTAGGATTGATGACAATCATGGTGATTTAGGTGAATCTCTAGTGATTCATGGAATTTTTTATGATTCCTATGAAATTTTGGGGAGCCAATAAAAGGCCTATTTCAACAATGAATAGTTGATTTGTGCGACACGATTTACGAGTTAGAGACATGAATTGAGTAATAAATCATGATTTGGAAATAATGGCATCATTGAGTAGACAAACAAAGCACATGCAACTAGAGGTAGGAACTTAATTTTTTTGTTTTTATTCAGTTTTTAGCTTGTTTTTGATTTTTTGTTGTTAGGGCCTATATGGAGGGTTTATATTTTAAACCACCAAAATCATCAGTAATTCAGGTGGATCACTAATGATTCATCTTAATCACCAGAGATTTAGTTGTTTTATCTATAACTGGGTTTATTTGTTGGAAACTGGTTTGTTTGATGAAGTTTTGATGAAGATTATGATGAATATGGATTCTAATATGTGTTTTTTGTGTTTTTGTTATGGTTATAGGTGAAGGTTAGGCTAACTATCTGAGATAGGATTCTAGTGATCTTAGAAGAGGTATAAGAGGATATTTTAGACGAGGATTGGAGACATGTGGAGGCGGTGGGGTTTATAGGGATGTAAGATTATAGACACATTACTATATCTCAAGGATTATTGTTATTGATGGAGAGATGAGATCCAACCACCTATAGGTTTTGATTACCAACATGGGAGATCACTATTACTGTGGAGAATTTGTAAATGATTATGAAGCTATCAGTCTAAGGGAGGGAATCTATTGTATTGATGAGAAAAAGAGAGAGTATGTTATGAGGAGGCTGTATAAGAATGATTTTACAGATGTGAGATACACTTTAGGTGGTTTTTATTATTAGTCTTTATATTCTACATAGAGAGGTTTGTACCTAAATGATGATGTTGATGTTCAATATGGGTGAAGAAAGATGCTAATTATAGAGAGCTCTGTATAGATTTATAGGTGGGAGATGTATTATAGAGACCATATGTTGATTTTCTAGTGTGTTCAGGGTTAGAGCTTGAGCTTGATGTGCTATAACAAGAGATGTAGGTACAAGGGAGATAGAGGGAGTGCAATATTTTCATTGGTAATTTGGTTTAATTCAGGATGTTTCCCATGCCCTAGTACCATATAAATGAGATGAGGGAGATTTTGAAAATCCTAAGGTAGTTGTGGGACCACCTCTTATTATACCTGATGAGGAGGTAGTTATGAGTATAGATGAGCACAAAGACCGAATGCCTATAGATGATGCTAGATTGACTTCCAATTATAGAAAGTGGTGGACTGGTTCTTATGCGAAGTGGGAGAGAGGATGTCTAGTTTAGAGAGAGAGGAGGTTGTATGATCGAGTAGAGAAGGAACATGATATTGTTTTATGTTAGTGATGATGAGGACGTTAATGGATATGGGGAGGATTGAGAAGCTCTTGTTATATAGTTGACAGCCGAGAAGGCCTCATTAGAGATCGAGAAAGGTGGTTTGTGAGTGGAGTGAGATGATTTTATTAGAGTGAGGGATACCCTGATTGGTGAGAGGGATGGTCTTGTAGCTCAGTGTGATACTCTCAGGAACAAGTTAGCGCAGGCCACAACTGATCAAGATAGGTATAAACAACAATGAGAGACCCTAAAAAGGGATCTTGGTATTATAGGGACATCAATGTCAGGTTTATATTTAGCGGCTCGAGCCCAAGAAATTAGTAATATGGGTGCAACGAGCATGATTAGTTATGCCATTATCATTCATTATGAGTAGAGTTAGCTTAGTATGAGAACTTATTTATATGGGGCTTTCCCAATGCAATTATCTATGCAGATAATTAAGCATACTCAGGGGCACCTCCTAGTGCCACTACAATGAGTGTTGGTCACCCACCTCAAGGACCAAATGGAGGAGATTGTGGTCAGATTGCTTAGGGGGCTATGTTTAAGAAAATTATTTCCTTGGGGTGTTTAGTTTACTGGATAGTTTATGATATGTATTTTTGTTTTAATATCTATACGAATCTTTTATGATGCCTTAATATATAGTTTTTTATATACAGAGTGAGGGGAATCCTCATGATGTATGGATACTTTGATCATGGGTCTATATATGATGAAATGGTTCTACTTATGATTTATGTGTTGGTCGTTATATGATGGATGTTTGATATATGTTTTTTAATTTTTTTAATTAATGCTTATGTGATTTGAATGTCTAATTTTTTATATGATTTGAAAGTTGATGTTTTAATATTATTGTGAATTGGATGTGATCCAAATTTTATCAAAATGTATTCTAACTTTTTGAAATGGGAATTAAAAAATGGAATGATTTCCTTGATACTAGATTTGATTCATCTATGATGGGTATAAAGATGGTGAGGGCACTTGAACTTTTGGCCTTAATAATAAATGTTAACAAGAGAATACTAGGAGATAGTTACTTGTGAGATCTAAGATATAGGGATGAAGTGATAATATGTACCTTTCTAGATGTGTAAATGTTAAGATATGTAGGTTGTGTTGGGGGAGTAAGGTTCTCCTTTTGATAGTTTTATAGAGAGATGCCCCAGCCTTACATTTTTTATGTTTTTGGTACAAACTGATTGATGCTGGAAGTTTTCTTTGATGGTAACCCTGATTGATATGGGAAGATTTACTAGGATGCCTTGATATTTTGACTTTTTAAAAGTTTGATCAATTTGGGAAGCCTTTTTACATGGGTATCCATATTTCAAGGGAGTGGTCTACAACTAATGATTTTTTGGACTTTTTTATTTTTACAGATAGTCATCCTTTGAGGGATTGATCTATAATTTGATGGGTAGATTTCCTTCAAGGGACCAGTATAATTTTTATTGAGAATATGATTTGATTATTTCAAATATATTTCCTTATAGGGATCAGTCTATTAATTTTTATAAAATTCATCCATAGATATTTTTTACTTTTTAATCCAAGGCAAAAACACTAATAGACCATCTCAAGGAGGGGAAGAGATGTGTGCACAAACTACACATATATGCCCCATGATACATTTTTTGTTCGTAGATAAGGTTGGGGAATGTAATTATTTGTGGGGTTCCTACTAAAGAGAAATTTTTCCAACTTAAATATGCGATGAACAAAGCCATGGTGCTCATCTTTAAGCTGGTTAAAGGTGGTAACAGAGGAAACCACATACTTTGAAATATTTATGATGATAAGATGAATGGATAATGGTGGAATAAGATATTTGATGTGACTATTTTTGTGATGGTCAAAGGTTAACAATAGAAAGGATGTAAGGGTAAGGAATTCAAATGTTTGTTTACAAGTGAACCATAAAGGGAGGCTAGGCACTACAATCCCAACCAATACTTGTGAGTAATGATGTATGTACTAGTTCAGTTGAGGGAAAACTTTCCATGTTTACTCCTTTCTAAAGTAGTGACATTTTTATTTTATTTGAGAATGCGATCACCTATTTTGATGTCACGTTCCTTTACATGTTTATTATATGCATGTTTGATACAATCTTTATAGACATGATGATGTTCAAGATTTGTTAGATGTTTTTCATATAATAAATCTAATTGTGGTAGACAATCTTGTTGGTATTCATTGTCAGGGATAAAATATTTGAGAGATACACATAGTGATGGGATTTTGACTTCAATGGGTATAAATACCTCAGAGCTATAGACTAGTGAAAAGGGAATAACACCTGTAGGAGTACGGATGCTACTTCAATAAGCTTAAAGAATGAATAGGATCTGGAGATGTCAGTTCCTACCTACATCATTTCTTGTTTTCATGAGGATTATATTATGTGTTTTGTTATAATCTTCAGATTGTCCACTTTAGTGGGGATATTATGGAGATGAAAAGATAAGTTTGATGATGAAGGTGTCACATAGTTTCTTAACATCCATGTTTTAAAATTATTTTCCATTATTTATGACAAGTTTTTGAGGAATTTCAAAGTGACATATGATGTGTTGATAAATAAATTCAATGATTTTGTTTTATTTAGTCGAGTTTAAGGGAATCAATTCAACCCCTTTCATGAAATATTCAGTGGTTGTGATAATAGAGTGATGTTAGTACTATGAGTGATGATTTATAGTGCTAATGAGGTCTAACCCCCATTGTGAGAATGGAAATAAGTGATGAGATGGATGTAAGGATTGAGTAGGGACATGAATGACATCCAAGTGTTGTTGAAATTTGATGCATTTCTTAACATATGTGAAAAAATCTTGGTTGATGGTAGGATAGTAATATTCCATTCATAAGACACGTTTAGTGACAACGGTACCATTGAAGTGTCCACCGCATATACCATTATGAACTTCCTGGATGGATTTATTGCATTCATGGGATTTAAGACATATTATTAAGAGGCCGTCAAATATAAATTTATAACGGATACCTCCCACAATGACGTAGTGTGTAACACATTGAAGAAAATATCGTTTAGCAAATCAGGATGGATCGGATGGAATTTTAGAATCTGAAAGTTAGTCAAATATTTGTGTGTACCAAAGATTAGCTGAATTATTTTTGATGATATTGATAGAGGGGAGTTATTTTTTATGATATCGTTCATCTAATATTGTTAGGAAAAAGAATGTTTTTTGAATTATTAGTTGATTCTTCAATTAATAAAGGATCGAGGGATCCTAAAGAAGCCATGGTGTCTTCAAATTTATTATAAGATCATGGTATTGTTTTAATGGTGTAATGATAAAAGGCTTTGAGGAGAAATTCAACATTAGCTTTATAATTTTATAGGATTTACTTTTTAGATGGATAATCTCCTTTAATTTGATTAATTACAATTTTTTTTTGTTTATTTGAAGTTAAAGGGATGGTTTCAACCCATTTTTAAAAGTATTCAGTGGTTGTGATGATAGAATGATGTTTTTGTGATGAGCTAGGATTGATAGTGTCAATGACGTCTAACCCCTATTATGAGAGGGTCATAAGTCTTGGGATGGCTATAAATATTGGCTAGGAAAATGGATGAGGTATGAATTTTGTTGACGTTTGATGCATTTATTAACATATGCACAAAAATCTTGGTTGATGGTAGGATAGTAATAGCCCAGTCGTAAGACACGTTTAGTGACATCGGTACCATTAAAGTGTCCAACGCATATGCCATCATGAAATTCTTGGATGGCTTTAACATATTCATCAGATTTAAGACAGCTTAGTAAGAGGCCATCAAATCTATGTTGGTAGAGGATACCACCTATAATGATGTAGTGGGTAGCACATTGAAGAAATGATCGTTTAGTATTACGAGATAGATTAGAAGGGATTTTGGATTCTGAAAAGTAGTCAAATATTTATGTGTACAAAATATCAGTTGAAATATTTTTTTTATGATGTTGATAGAGGGGAGTTCATTTTTGTGAGAAGGTTCATCTAATCTATGAAAAGCCACAAAAATATAGGAATTACCAGTTGATTCTTTGAATGATAAATGAATGAGGGATCTTAAGGAAACCATGGTGTTTATGAATTTATTAGAATATCATGGAACTATTTGAATGGTGTAATGATCGAAATCTTTGAGGATAAATTCAGAATTAGATTTATAATTTTTTAATATTTCATTTTTACATTGATAATCTCCTTTTATTTCATTAATGATGAGTTATGAGTCTCCATAGATTTATAAGATTTGAATGCCTAACAGGACAACAGTTTTAAGACCCATTATTAAAGCTTTGTATTAACATGTTATTAGTAGATTTGAAGTTAAGTTTGAAGTATAGAGATATAGGAATCCCCTAGGTAGGTATGATTATGATACCAACCCCTCCCCCTGGCTGAAATTTAGATCCATCAAAGAAGAGGGTCATTTTTATAGGAGTGAATTCATGATCATCTATAGTTTTGATATATTCGTCAAGAAATTGTTCATGAGGAATTTGAGTGTTAGAAAGGGGAGCCTCAATGAGCTGATTGACAATGGCTTGACCTATGTACTGAAGAAACTAGAATTACCATTAATCAACTAGCAGAAGGTTTATAACAACCAATTCCACCTTACTTTACAAGGTGAGGATCATCAAACTTAACTAGATGCCTAAAAATGGCTCATACATGAAAATTTTACCAATTTTACCTTATATGAATTTCCAAGGTCTATATTTAACTTCACACCCTATAACCAATGCCTATTCACTTATTAAAATGATCCTTAGTCAAGAGACAATTCACTCTTCTTATACTCCAAACTATCCCTCCTTTTCATTATTAGTTTTCTTGACCCCAATTGAGACAACATTAATCCTTTAACTCCTTCCTAGTGCTTTACTCACCTTACCCTACTCTCAACATATACATACACTCTTCCCCTAATGTACTTCAGACCTCTAATAACTCACTTTTCATCCTCAGCTTCTAGGCTCATACCTTCTTCACTTTTACCTTCAAGATCTTCAACTAGTCCTCTTTCTTCAATATCTAAACTTGATTTTTGGCTTCTTTTATTAATCCCTCTATCAATTACCCTGATCTCTCACCCTGAAAAATAGTTATAATGATTATCAAGAATGATTTAAACAACTAAAATTTCAATACTAGTCTCTCTTAGAAAATATATCGTTTTCCTTCTTAAGACAATGTGTATTTGTATTGTATATAGGTGTAGACTTCTAATACCACGCTCAAGGTTCTATATTAACTTTCCAAGCATTTTAGTCATCCTTGATATGCACCCCAAATTTTATCTCTTGGTTCCCTAAGATCTTCATGTAAAACTATTTTTCTTAATTATGGCTCATTAGCTCTAATGAGCCCTATAACAGGTTACTGTCATTTATATATTCTTTTAACAGAGGTATCTAGCCAAAAAATAGGTGGTTTAGAGAAACCTTTAGGTTATTTACCTTTCCCTAGGAGTTTCATAGCTTAACTATATTTTCAAGACCTAGTTCCTTCATTAAGAGACACAGATAATTAGGTCTTAAACCTATATAGTGGTTCTTAAGAAAGACTCCCATGTTTTTCTTTTGATTTAACTCAAGAATATTTAAAATTTCTCTTCTATCCTCTAGAAGGATATTTGTAAATGATATCTTCTCATATTTAGATGAATTTTTTTATCTAATCCTTCAAATTGCAAGCCCTAGTGATAATCAGACTATGGATTGTTGGGCAACCCGAGAAGTGTAGTGCATAACTTTCATTAGATTTAGATTCAAAATATAAAATCCTACAAGGATTTTTGTATCATAATTGTAAGAAATCTTATCTTACCAGTTAGTCGCAATGTTCCTCCTATCATTTAAACTCACCTCTCATTGTTTTTCAAGTTCAGACTATACATACAAGGCTTACACTGACAACTGGGGTTTTTAACAAAAGAATGACCTTCTCTCCATACTCACAAAATATATAAATTATTCCAAGAAATATTTATTGTTCATGCCTCTATTTCACTTCTATAAACCTTGACAGTGAATAAATTATATGCATTCAACCACTAAAACCCCGTCTAGGACTCTTACTCTGCCTCCCTTGATTAGAGATCATAAACTTCTAAGGAATATTTCCTAAGCTACTAGGAAACATTTATTCAACATAAAATTACTAAGGACCACATTTTCTTAAGCCATTCACAGTAGTATTAAGACATACTATGTCTTCTTTCTTGTCATAGTTCACTAATGGAGTAAACTTTGTTTTTAAATTCCCTTCCACATTACTTACACATATTTCACATATCAACTATTATTTGAAGCACCAAAGATTTTAATTACTAAAATCACACAATAACCTTAAGAGTAATGAAACCCTTGTCTCCATAAATTCCAACCTTGGATCATATGAACACTTTCTTATCATGTCATTCAAGAATCTACAAATCATGCAAAACTGGGAAGGATACACAAATATATGTATATATTTACAGATATATCTTACAAAATCAATATAAAGACACTCAAATCAATTTTCTAATATCTAATTATCTTATTAATAACTATGATAGTAATAAACATTTCATATATGCCCAAAACAATCAAGAAACATTTTTAAAAATAGTCATATACTGATTTCTTTCAAATTTCTTACAGAAACTTTACAAACTATGATTCTCACCTGGATGGAATGAGAGATAAAACAGTTACATAAGACTTATATAGATTTCCCTTTTTTATTTTTCCATAGAATGGATCCTTTTACCTTATTAATTACATGATTAATTCTTAATTAAATGGAATATTTTTGGTCTTATAACTCAAACTATAAGTTCTTATCATTGAATTAAGACGTATAATTCGTGGAAGCACCTAATACACCCATTATATTCTCATTTCATCCTTTTTGAAAATTTTAAAATCTATAAAATTCCTTAAAACACCTATAACAAACCAAAAATGGCCTTCAAGTCTCAATTTACACTTTTGAAGGTAAAATGTAAAATTTAAATTTGAAAAGACCAAGTCATCAAGTAATACTTAAAAATGATATCAGAAACCTATGATCATACCTGAAAAAGAAAAATTTGATGTTGTCGATGCTCCAACATCATTTACCTTTAATAGATTTTTTTGATATGAATTCAAGGTCAAACTTTGTCATAAGCATAAGCTACTGAGTGATGTGTTCAATGTGATACAACCTAGAGTGCATGGTTTTGAGTGGATTGAAACTAGAGACAGCATAAGTTTTGTGATTAAGTATATAGTGGCATAGTTTATAGGTTGACAAGTATAAGGCACAACATAATTTTTTGGCTTTGTTATAACATGTTTCATAATCATGGAGGGTGTGGCCTATATAATAAACAAAATGTTCATGTCCCTGCTTATCTCAATGAGAAAGCATGGCACCCAAGGCATGATCTGTAGTGGATATGCAAAGGTAAAATGGATCCCCCTCATGAGGAGGTGTAAGTACAGGTTCCAATAGAAGGTACTATTTAAGTTTTTCAAAGGATTTTTGGCAATTAAGATCCTATTTAATATCAACATCTTTGCAGAGAAGGTGGTGAAATGGTTATCAATAGTCTAAGAGTTGAGAAATGAAACATCAGATAGACTGCAATTTACCTTAAATGCTACAAAGTTGTTTGAGTTTGATGGAGGATGAATTTTGATGGTTTACTTTGATTTTGGCTGGGTCTACTTCAATTACTCGGATGGATACGATGAACCCTAAAAATTTATTGGTGAGAACACGTAAAACACATTTACAAAGGTTAAGATGACTAAAGTATTGGATAAGTCAAGTGAAGATTAAGTCGATGAAGGCAAGATAATCTGTGCATTGTTCATATTTCCCTAGGAGATCATCTAAATAATCTTCTATGATTTTTTGGATAAGGTCATAAAAGATATATGTCATGGCACATTCACAAGTAGCTCCATTTTTTTAAGTCCAAAGGGCATGACACAATAACAAAAGGTCCCCCAAGGGATGATGAAGGATGTTTTGTGTTAATCGTCAGTGGCAATGAGGATTTAATTGTAATAAAAAAATCCATCTATAAGGGAGAGTGTTTTATGGCTAGTTGTTATATCAACAAGATGATCAATGTTAGAAAGAGGGAAACCATATTTACAACAAGTGATATTGAGATCCCATAAGTCATTAAAAATGCATAACTTTCCCGAGGATTTTGTCACGTGATCGATGTTAGAGACCCATTATGGATAGTAAATGGGTATGATGAAATTAACAGAGATCAAACATTGTAAATATTCTTTGATCTGTTGAAGACCAAATTGATGAAAACAATATTCTCTCAGAGCTGCATATGATTTTCATCAGAGAAAAATCCTTATGGAGACTAAAATCTAGGGCTATCTGGCTTAAAGAAGGAGATACGAATACAAAGTTTTTTCATATGACCACTTTGAAGCACAGAGCTTGTAATACGATCATGGAAGTGGCTAAAAGTAATGGAAATATTATAAAATATCCCAATAGCATCAAAGAACAAGCTCTAAATTTCTATAAAAAACTTCTTAATGAGAGGAATATCATTAATGTTAAGGCAATTTCTTTCATGCTGGAGGCTATTCCCCAAGAAAAAATTGAGGAGAAGAGATATAAAGATATTACTAAAGCTGTCACGCTTGAAGAGCTGCATAAAGCTGTGTTTACTTTAGAAGGCAATAGGGCTCTAGGCCCGGATGGTTTCTCCATTAAATTTTTCCAAAAATTTTGGGAAATATGTTCGGATGATCTTCTCATAGCGGTGAATGAATTCTATAGAACTGGGGATCTTTTCAAATATTTGAATAACACCCACATTGTGCTTGCTCCAAAAAAAATGGATGCTAAAGACATCAAATATTTCAAACCCATCAGCCTTGTGAATGTTATCTATAGAATTTTTACCAAAATCATTGCTACCAGGATTCAACTAATTATAAATGATTTAATTTCAAGGAAGCAGATTAGATTCATTAAAGGCAGGATTATCCAAGATGGAGTGATTATGGTTCATGAGACCATACGCTCTATGGAGAATAATAAAAATGTGAATATGGTCCTTAAGCTTGATATGAATAAATCCTTTGACAAGGTCTCTTGGGTTTTTCTTGACAAAGTCTTGATTAAATTTTGTTTTCTGGCCAAATTCAGAAAAATTATTAAGGCTTGCATCTCTAAGGTAAGATTCTCAGTGGTGGTTAATGGTGATTCAGTGGGCTTTTTCACAAGTAGAAGAGGAATAAGGCAAGGGGACCCCATTTCCCCCCTTCTTTTCATTCTTATGGTAGATAGTCTTAGTAGAACAATTGGTAAAGTAGTCATTGACGGTATTTTGAAAGGCTCAAAACCCACTTCCATCAGCCTAGCTACTTCTCAACAGCAATTTGCAGATGATACAATCCTTCTTTTATTGGCTTCTGTCATTGAAGCTTAGGCTACTAAGGATAATCTACAACTTTATGAATCTACTTTTGGGCAAGAGATCAATTATGAAAAAAGCTCCATTTTATTCTTCAACACTCCTGAGGAAAGACAACTTAAAATTGCTAAAATTTTGAGCTGTAAAATAAGTGTGCTTCCAGCCACTTACTTAGGACTCCCTCTCGGCACTAAAAAAGTCTCTAACAAGGTTTGGGATGATCTATTGGTGATATTTCAAAAAAAAAAATGGCTAGATGGAAAGGAGCCATTCTACTTAGTGATGGTAAGTGCATGCTCATAAAATGCACTCTTTAAAATCTACCTATCTATATCATGTCTCTTTATAAGATCCATGCTACCTTCAGAGAAAGAATTGAGAGGATTCAAAATAACTTCTTATGGCAGGGCATGGAGGAGAAGTTTAAATTTCACTTAGTTGTTTGGGATAAGGTTTGTACTCCAAAATCTATAGGAGGACTGGGCATAAAATACATCAAGAAAATGAATGAGGCTCTCATTGCGAAAATGGGTTGGAGAATGCTTTCTGTGAAGCAACCATGGATAGATTTAATTAAAGCTAAATACCTTTATCAACAAGTTGTCTTTTTTTTTCTTCAAGATGAGTACCTTCCCTATGGTTCCATTTTTTGGATTAATTTAGTGAAGAGCAGAAATTTCATTAAACAAGGCAGTAAATGGAAAGTGGGAGATGGTTATGATATAAAATTCTGGGATGATAACTAGTTTAATGGTATCCTTATGGAAATATTTGGTGTGGTCAAAGACAGTCTTAAAAACAAGTATGACAATAGAATCAAGGATTATATTGAGAGAAATGGCAACAAAAATAAATAGAAAAAACATTCTATGGATAGAGATGATCTGATCCAAAATATTTCCTCCCTACAAGATCAGCTAGACCTTATCCCCTTAAGCCAGCTAGATGTTAAGGATGAATTGGTTTGGAACAATTCTATTGATGGGGACTACTCTGTCAAAACTGGGTATAATACTTTCTTCAACAATAGTCAAACTGAGTTTAAATGGAATAGAATTTGGATGACTGAGTTAACACCTAAAATTAATTTTTTCTTTTGGCTAGCTCTCAGAGGTAGAATTCTTACCACTAACAACCTGATAAGAAAAGGTTTCATAATGCATAATAGATGTCATCTATGTAAAAAATACTCTGAGGATATAAGTAATTTGTTTATCAATTATGATTATGCTACCAGAATATGGAGTTTTGCTCTTTCTAATTTTAAAGCTTTCTAGGTGGTTCTGAAGGATTTCAGTCAGCTCTGGACTCAATAGAGCCCACCCTATAAACATTGTGTTGTTAGAAGGCTCTGGAATTTGGTTATTCCTCATATTATTTGGAAGATATGGAAAGATAGAAATGATATTATCTTTAGAAATAAAAAATAGAATTATAAGCTCAGTATTGGGAAAATTTCTAATGATATTAAAGAAAATATTGCTAGATTTAAACCCCCCAAGAACAAGAGTTATCTAGAAAATGAAGAACATATCTTGTCCCATTGGAAGATTGGAGCTAGCAATATCTAGAATAATTCTGGTATTATTATTGATAGATCTTTGATACATTGGCATCCTCCTAATCTTAACTGGTATAAATTGAATTATGATGGGGCCTCTAAGGGTAACCCTGGAATTGCAGCAGGGGGAGGAGTGATCCGGGATCATAAAGGCAGTTTGATTGTTGTGTATGCTAGAAAAGTGGGAATTCAAACTAATCATTTTACTGAAGCATTATATACTTTATGAGGCCTTAGAATTTCTCAGAATCATAATATCTAAAACCTCATTCTTGAAGGGGACTCGCTTAATATCATTAATCATCTTAATCAGTGTTCACCTCCAAGTTGGAACATTAAGGACTTCATCTTGGAATCTATAAGTATTTTCCAAACCTTCAATAACATTCGGATCAAGCATACCTACTGGGAGGGTAACAAGGTGGTAGATGCATTGGCTAATTATGGCATAAATGTTAATCACATTATTTGGGATAATAAAGATAGCATTCTTGAACAGCTTCAAAGCAACATAGAAGTGGATACTTATGAGCATGAAAATTTGAGGTATGAGATATGAGCATTGGGAGTGGAACTTAAAAAATAAGACTCCCACACGTGCTGATTTTAAAATAGCACTCAAGAAAATCTTGACAGACAATCAAGGTTATAGGAAATATAATGAGAAATTAAAGTGGATTTATATGAAGAGTAAAGATGCACATGTGGGAAATATGGTCCTTTCAACAGATTTTAAATAGGGCTTTATGGATTCCCAAGTCAGTAATAAGGATGATGATGATCTGGAGTGGGTTTTGTTGTTGCGAATCAGTAGCACCCCTGGATGCAAATCAGGTTTCTAAGTTGATGTTTCAGGCATCCAGTGTGATTGCACAACATTGAAACCTCTCTCCAAGTGTGGGACTTGTAAAATGAGAGAGGAATCTCCAGTTTAGAGGCTGGTTCCTCAAACTCCTCTGATCATATCTGTTATTTACATAATTGTAGAGGTTTGAATCCTAATCCTACTCTAAATTCCAAGGAGACAGAGATAGAAAGTGCAAAAATTGAAACTAAACTAATAGGTGATACACCAAA
Organism: Taxus chinensis; assembly: GCA_019776745.2. Lineage (NCBI taxonomy): Eukaryota > Viridiplantae > Streptophyta > Pinopsida > Cupressales > Taxaceae > Taxus > Taxus chinensis. Next base: position 1,006,092,414 of record CM034146.1, read on the forward strand.
GGAGTGGTGAACACTTCTTGTTCATGTAAATTGACACAATTTCATAAAATGCAACATGAAACATCATACATAGGTTGATAAGATGCAATTAGAGGTCTGAAATGAAGCAAGACAATACAAACAAAGGACTGAAAATTGATCACAGAGTCTGCATTGTCATTTTTCACTGTCAAAATCCTTGCATTTGCAACATCAAAGAGGTAGAAAACCTGTTACAATCATGAAGAAGGTTTGATACTTGTAAAAATCACTTGTTGAAGGTGAAAGAAGAAGCTTGCTATCCAAAAAGTGTTCTCTTTCAAAAAATAAGCCAAATCTGGCTTTTTTAATGCATGGGACGAGCCCAGGAGAGAGAAAACATGTAAAAAACATGGAAGCCATTCCCCATTGAATGAAGATGCATTAAAACAACATGGGTGTCCTTACAGACCCATGCCCTAACATTTTTGGCCATGCTGAAGAAGAATGCGACCCATTTTGCATTAAAATTGGTTGTTGAAATGTCATTTCTGGCCATTACCACATGCCAGAGGTGTTTCTTGATTTTCTCTCTTCAAACTCAAACAAAATGAAAAATTGACCCTGGGATCATGTAGATAATTTCACCATCTTTCCATTGATATAAAGAACGTGAAAATTTGAGCTCTGGATCGAAAGATATGGCGATTTGAAATTTTAGGGCAAAAACAGGCCAAAATCGGATTGGTGGGCAAAAGTTTGAATATTTTACCCGTTTGGTCTTTGGAAATTTTTTCAAATTTTCCCCATGCTCCACCACTCCAGGTGCCATGTGGTGGCTTCCTATTGGCCACAGGCCTCCAAAGGGAAAATTTCCCGCAAAAACTCCGCCGAGCCATAACTTGAAAAATATGAGGAGTTAGGAGAAAAATTTTAGCTTTCTGGAAAGTTGAGAGAGAGCTCTATCCAATGGTGCCATTTTTAGAAAGATTTGAGTGCCTAAAAATAAAAAAGGGAGACTGAGGCATAAGAGAGGTAAGTACATAAGGAGTTAGCCACAAAAATGAGCAGGGGCACATTTTGGATAACAATTTTGGCAACTCAGAGGGGTCATGTGCCTACTAGATGAAGTTACCAGTTACCTGAAGCATCCATTGGGCATGGAGTCATGAGTTATAGCCTGAAAACTGATTTGAACTTTGAAAACCTCTTCTTTAAGCCACTTGGAAACCCACTGAAATGGACTGCGCAAGAGCAAAACCAACACCACAAAAACTATGTACAAAACTAAAAGTCATACAGGCTCCAAAATGGAACATGCAGAGTGTGCACAAGCACTTCTTTTACTGAAAGCAAAACTACCTACTCTATTCTAACTGGAAGCAAAAGTGGGCTAAACAAACCCTGCAACTGGTAGGGAGAAATAGCTTCCCTTTCTCAAAATTTGCAACCATGCAACTGATTTGGCACTGAACATGGCTGATTGGATGAGTGGAAAATCAACAAGAAGCTGGTCTTCTACCCAAATCATCAAGGTGTCAATTGAAAACAAATCCAATACCTCTTTTAGTTGCTCTATATTTAGATTGAAGAAGTATGACAGCTGATCCTTGGTACTTTATAGCTCACCCTCATGCTTAGAAGCAAACATGACTGGTTGTGACTTCTCCTTTGACACCAATGAAGTCAAATACCTTATTGGGCAAGGTATGATCCATTTGATATGCCCATAGCTTTTATTTTCAACTCCAAAAATGGAGTCTTCTTGTAGACCTTCTTGGGTGGGTGATGTGGAAGCAATGGTAGGACTTGTCTTCCCTTTCTCTTCCTCTAATGAAGAACATGAAAGATTAAAATCTTCCAATCTTGGTTCCAAAGAGCTGCTATAAGATGCAGGTTGTTACAAATGAATGCTCTCCTTCATGACAACAGGCTCAAGTATTTGGGACGTGGAATATGAAAGAGAGAATGGTGGAAACTCAACCGGTTCTTCTTCATCAAAACAGTCCTCCAAATCTGACAGATACACTACCTCATGGTTGTCCTGATGCAAATGCTCAACTTCCTCCACAGTGTCCTCTTGATCTGTAACTTGATCATCATGGTTTATTTCATCCTCTAACATTGAGTTTGAAAGATCAACTCTTCATCAGCACTAGAACACGAGAGGGATGAAGTAGAAAGAAGAACTGAAGGTTCTCCTATAGCCTACCTTGTGTTCAAAGCCCTTGGATCTGCAATTTTCTCGTCCACAACTAGAATGTGCTCCTCTTCTTTTGGATTTGGAGAAGGTTCTCCCTCTTCTACTACTTGAAGACAAACTTGTTCTTGATAGAACTCTTCCTCTAGCACGAAGTCCATTAAGTCAAACTCTTCGATCTGTTGCTCTAGGGGACAAGTTGGGACTATAGGATCCTCTTCAGAGCTTTCTTCCTCCATGGCTGATTATGCAACTTGAATTGAATCAACATTCTCTTCAAATAGAATGCTAACATGAACACTACTTTCTGAGCAAACTGTTTACTGATCTGCTTCTTCTTTTTTCTCTTCTCCTGTTGCAGCAAATTTAGTGCTAACCACCACTTTTTTTCCAACTCCAACCTCTTCTAAAGGCTTAACCATCAAGGGGATCTTTTTCATCCCAAATTTAAGAGCCCAACTCTTGAGACTTTGAATTTCTTCATCCTTGTTTGGCAATTTTTTGTGGTGGTGGAGGAGGTAGAAACTCTTGTTTCTTTGGAGGAGAGGGTATTTCCGTTAGCTCTTGTGGAGGGGATGACTGTTTGGAAGGAAAGGGGAAAGAAGAATTGAGATGATGTGGAAGAATAGGGGATGGTGAAATGGAATTAACTCCTGGGGAAGCATTGACTGGATTTAGAATTTGAAATTCAAAATGAGATTATGTTGCTTGAGTAATGGGAAGAGAAAAACCAGATGATGGTGTAGAAATTACCCATTGACAAGGTTGTTCAACACCAAGTGTATAGGCCTCTATTTCTGCTATCCATTGTGCAAGTTGGGGTAGCATCTTCATCATAAAGTCCAGCTTCTCCTAAGGGCTGAAGTGTCTTGGAAAAGGGCCTCCCCATGGACAAGGAGTCCTGCAACTAATTTTGAAAGCCTTCATTTGAGCTACTGCTCTTAATTGCACCATCTTTTCCTCCATCTTTTGGATTTTTTCCACAAAATCTGCATCTTCCATTTGATTGTCTTCATTGCATGCGTACCCTTATTCTTGATGTGCTTCACAACCAAACTGACTTTGGCATTGCTGCTCATATGGGTAGACATGCTGATTTTGAATTTGATCAAAATGCTGATTTGGAGGATTTGTAAAACATGTTGGAGGTGTGATATACTGCTATTGTAAATTTGAATTCCATGATGGAAATGAAGTCATGATTGCACAACTTCATGGAATGGAAAAGAATGAAAATGATAGAAAGAAGAATGGATGGAAATGAATGGAAAACAGGTCTGCAACTTAGAGAATGAGTTGTTTACCAGATGGAGTCGCTAGACATGCTTTTGAAAGTGCCTCCAAAAGGTGGAATCTTTAACAGGAACACTCCAACTTGTCAAAGATAAAGTGGAAGACCTCTAAGGTCCCACCGGGTGTGCCAAAACTATTGTTGCAAATCAGCAGCACCCTTGGATGCAAATCAGGTTTCTAAGTTGATGTTTCAGGCATCTAGTGTGATTGCACAACATTGAAACCTCTCTCTAAGTGTGGGACTTGTAAAATGAGAGAGGAATCTCCAGATTAGAGGTTGGTTCCTCAAACTCCTCTGATCAGATCTATTATTTCCATAATTGCAGAGGTTTGAATCCTAATCCCACTCTAAATTTCAAGGAGATAGAGATAGAAAGTGAAAAAATTGAAGCTAAACTAATAGGTGATACACCAAAGAAGTGGTTAACACTTCTTGTTCATGAAAATTGACACAATTTAATAAAATGCAACATGAAACATCATACATAGGCTGATAAGATGTAATTAGAGGTCTGAAATGAAGCAATACAATACAAAAAAGGCACTGAAAATTGATCACAGAGTCTGCACTGTCATTTTTCACTATCAAAATCCTTGAATTTGCAACATCAAAGAGGTAGAAACCTGTTACAATCATGAAGAAGGTCTGATAATTGCAAAAATCACTTGTTGAAGGTGAAAGAAGAAGCTTGCTATCCAAAAAGTGTTCCCTTTCAAAAAATGAGCCAAATCTGGCCTTTTTAATTCATGGGTCGAGCCCAGGAGAGAGAAAACGTGGAATCCACTCCCCATTGAATGAAGATACATTAAAATAGCATGGGCATCCTTACAGACCCATGCCCTGACATTTTTGGCCATGCTGAACAAGAATGCGGCCCATTTTGCATTAAAACTGGTTGTTGAAATGTCATTTCTGGCCATTACCACGTGCCAGAGGTGTTTCTTGATTTTATCTCTCCAAACTCAACTAAAATTCAAAATTTACCCCAGAATCATGTAGATAATTTCACCAGCTTTCCATTTATATAAATAACGCAAAAATCTGAGCTCTGGATCGAAAGATATGGTGATTTGAAAATTTAGGGAAAAAACAGGCCAAAATCGGATCGGCGAGCAAAAGTTTGAATTTTTTACCCATTTGGTCTTTGGAAAAAATTTAAAATTTTCCCTGTGCTCCGCCACTCCAGGTGCCACGTGGCAACTTCTTATTGGCCACGGGCCTCCTAAGGGAAAATTTCCCACAAAAACTCCGCCGAGCCATAACTTGAAAAATATGAGGAGTTAGGAGGAAAACTTACCTTTCTGGAAAGCTGAGAGAGAGCTCTATCCAATGGTGCCATTTTTAGAAAGATCTGAGTGCCTAAAAATCAAAAATGGAGACTGAGGCACAAGAGAGGTAAGAACACAAGGAGTTAGCCACAAAAATGAGTAGGGGCACATTTTGGATAACAGGTTTCTAAAGGGACTGAAGTTCACACATGTGGGTTTTCTCAGGTACATAACAACAGTCACTTAGATATTCATGGGAACAAAAATGGCTACCCTAGTCATCATTCTCATTGATTGGAAAATAACAGAGTTAGGCGAACTGGTAACTATGGCTGTTATAGAACTCCTCATAAGGATTTTGAAAATTTTATTTGCAAGCACTTAAGCAAGGTGATAGTGGGAGGTTCCCCTTGTCAGATTGAGCCCAACGTGGACTTGGAATGGAAAAATAATGAATATATTTTGAATATTCTCAGTTAGGAAGGCATCATTAATTTTATTGATAAGATTCAGGGACATGACCAAAGTATTTCTGTTCATTTTGTGAAGGATTGGAAGGATCACACTATGGATTATGGCTGGTAGAAGATTTTGCTTAATGAGGAGTTAATAGATGAAGCTACTGGCCTTGGCATGGATGGGTACCACTTTTTTAATAAAAGGATTGCTAGAGGTGCCGAGGAGAGGAAGTTTTTTGAGGGTAATGAGAAGCTGGTATTCATCACAGTGGGTTTGTAGGTCAACTCCATCCCTCTTCCTTTTGACGAGGTCACCTGTCTAATGGTGGGTTATATCTCTTTGGAGGGGAGATTCATCACTGTGCCCTCTAAGCATCTAGTGTTCCTCAATCACTTCCATAGGAATTTCACGGTATGGTTCCCTCACTATCTACTTAAATCACTTGAGCACTCCATTTTGGAGTTTCAAAAGTATGCACGTACGGTCCCACTGCATCAGGGTCTCATATTCTTGTTGTATAAGCTTTGTCTTCTTAGGTCTCCGGGCATCCCATCCTCCCTCATCTCTATTCCTCCTCTGCCTAGTACCGCTACCGCTACCCCCCATCTCTCCACCTTCTACCCCATTCACCACTATTTTCACCCCTCTACCTTCCTTCTCGGATCCCTCTATCATCCCCCCCACCTCTACTCCCACCCCCTTCTCTTGCACTTCGACCAGACCTGTTACTAGGTCTTCTAGAAGACTGAAACTTGATACCCCTGTTTCAGGGAATGTTCCTCAGGACTTAGAAACTACCCATAACCTCCTACATATTAGTATTACTAGTTCACAAGAGACACACATTGAGAGCTCCACAAATAGGTTGGATGCCTTAGAAGCTCACATGTTTATGTTGAAAGAAGAGGTTAACAACTTGGCAAAGAAAAAAGGTAAGAGGAAGAAGGAGGAGGAGGATGATATTGATAATAAACAATTTAAATACATTTAGAAAAAGTTGAACTCCTTAGACAACCATTTAGGGAAAGCCAAGACTTTCCATGACCATAATATGGCTATTTTTAGTGCAATTGAAGAATTTATTGAGCAGTATGTCCGCAATGTCTCTAATCTCAGCGAAATACCAACAACTCTTTGGGGCACGAAGAAGGAAAGCAAAAATACCATTGAACAACTAGATGTTACTAACTCTACCCACATGATGACATTGGCTATGTTCACCTCTTAGAAGAATATCAAATCCAGAATCGACAAAGCCGCCAAGAAGTAATTGTGGATTCTCTTGTTGTACTCCTCTGTAATTATTGTTGTTTTTTGGCTGCTCTTCTACAGTATTTGAACTGGTTTGTTGTGTTGGGGTAACTACTCTTGGGATACTTTGGGTTTCTATGTCTCATTTAGATCTTGATCCTTTTTGTAATGGTTCTCATTCCTATCCTGGCTTCTAGGCCCTCTTTTGTTTACAAGGGTATAGTCCCTTTCAAAAAACTATTTACCAATAATAAAAAATATATATTCTTTGATGAGAAGAGTTATGCAAGGGTGCATTCTATGAATATTTTTTTTGAATGGTTTGGCATTGGGATAGGTGACAATAATGTGTATTACTATGTTGGGGTGGATACCTAGCATATCACTATATGACCATGAAAAAGGCTTGATTATACTTAGATAAGTAGTTGGTCAAATCATTTAATTCTTTTGGTTATAAGGATTGGCTGACTTTAACTACGAGGGCATCCTAAGGGGTGTATATGCTAACCTCAATAGTGGATTTATTGAGAAGGTTCAATGTGTTGGGTGGTAGGTACTTTTGGAGGAAATGGTTCTCTACCCCGAATTGGGAGAGGATATCATGATCTACATGACATTGAAATACATTGATGGTGGGTAAGTGTTCTTCAATCATTTCTAGCCAGATGAGAGGAAGTGTTTTGATGAAATGATTAGTTTGATAAGTTAATGGACCTAAGGAAATATTATTGACTAAAACTAATTTTGGTGGGATGGATATTGTATCTTCAACATCTATGGTATCATCGTGTTTTGTTGAGGATGATGGTTCTAATTCTGTGATGTATAAGGATGCGGTATATGAAGATGATTTGGTAGTGGGTCATTCATATCCTAGTCTATATTTTTGTGTGGTTTGAGGGAATGTTGGGTAATTAAATCTTTTATTCCCTATTTATAGCGTCCAAATCCAAAACCTTTCCATGTGCAATGATGGAGATGAATTTTCATAAAGGTCAGATTGTATAAACAGTTAAAATCTAACATGAATGGAATGACATGTTGTTGATGAATGTATTTATAGGAAGGACGATCAATCCCTCCATAGATGAGATTCATTTTTTGATACACGAGACCATATGAGATAACATATCTAACTTTAGGTTCATATAGAGGTTTTTTTGTCTGGTCATCCATATGTTTTGGGTGAAGGAAGCAAATTAAGCATAAGAAGGCAATATTTCCCCATCGAAAGACGTCCCATAATGTCACTGAGGGAGAATTCATCGGGTAGTTTAGATGATAGAATGGATGTTCTAGTGGATTTTTTGTGGGAGGATTCTGATTTTTATTTTTGTATAAGAACATTTTTTGGATGATATGTCATATTACATTTGGAAAAAGGATTAGGATTTAAAGGGAATATGAATATTTTACCCTCATGTTCATATTTAAGACTATGTTGGAGTGTCAAGGGGATAGAATGCATGGTATGTATCCAAGTTCATTCTAACAGAATTTTGTATTGGATCTCTCCCTCTATAATATAGAAGATTTCAGGAAGATTTTTAACAATGAACTTAAGAGGTAGTATGATTGTACCCAATGTGGGGCGATTGTATTATTAAAAGCTTAGAGTAATACTAGTGTTTTGGTTATAACAGTATTTGGTAATCAAAATTAGTTGAAAGTGATGGATGATATGATATTGAATGTAGTGACACCATCAATAATGAATCTCTTGACAAGGAAATCATTGATTTTTGAAGTGATGAAGAGATGAAAGTCATGATCTTCTAGCTAAAGTGATGGTATTTTGGAAAATTCAAAGGAGATGGTTGAGGATGTTTTAAGAGCACATAAAAAATATGTAAAAGAATGATGGTCATCTAAATGTAATGATATAAAATGAAGAGATTCAATCATGGTTTGTTTGTGGGAAGGTGATGTCTGAACCAATTCATAAAGTGACATTTTGTCAGGGGCTTGGTGTAGTTGTTTAATAACAACTTTTTTACCGTAGTATAAGATATTGGAGTGGAAGGGATGGAGATTTTGGTCTTGGGTTGTGATGTTTTATTAGAGGTATCAAAAGAAAGAGAGAAAATTTATACTCATCTTTAGATGAGGAAGAGGTGAGTTCTGGAGGTGGTGGGATGGAAAAAAAGGTTTTATGTTTACTTTGTTATGAAGGATTAGGCTTGTGGGTATGTGCTTGTGTAGTAATGTGAGTGGATTCGATATGAAAGTTTGCAAGAATAACATAATAATGGATTTTTTCTCTTATTATATTGATTCAATGTATCTGTATCGATCCAACATGTTATAAAGTGGTATCATAGCTGGTTATTTGTTCTTTCCTTTCAAAAAAATTCATCTTGTTATTTCATTCTATTTCAATTTTCCGGTTTCCTGAATCCCATAAGACACACAAGACGAGTGTGATCCTTGTTTTCCCCTGGAAGGGTGTGTTATGGCTATTAAACTCACGTAAGACAATGTGAAGGATAGTTAAAACTCTCTAAAATGGATACCGAAGAATGGGTTGCATCTACCTCTGGAGTGTAGGAATGTAATAATGAAGATAGCTAGGTTGATCTCTTTGAGCTTATTATTGTAAATGATGATACACAGATGATGGAAGAAGAAAAACCTTTACCAGGTTGGAAAATTCCCAAACTTCCTTATAATGAAGTATATCAAAAATATAAATATTTTCACTTAGTAGCTTGTACTTCTATAAGATTAAGAGAATCATGCATTCAAGTTAAGACTTCTGAAAAATCATAATATGATATTCCGTTGATGAATCCCAGTGATATAAAATTCCTTCGGAAACATACTATCTACAATTTTTTACATATTGGTCGTTTCCAGATAGGTATTACCCCTTTGTTTAGTTAAGGATTAAATGCATCTATTTTATGTTGCCCCCTTGACTCATGTCATGAAAGTTTTAAATATTGGTTGTTGTCTACCCTTCAAACTAGTCTAAGTAATTGACCAATCCATTCAATGTATTTCCTAACTATCCTATCTCCATACAAACCAAAATCTCTTAGAAAAGGTTTTAAAGCTTCACCTCCAAACCACAGGCTTAAACATGAAACCAAGATCTTCACCTTTAGCTATATTCTATTGAATCATCTTTAGATTAACTAACACAACACTACCTATAATTAAACATGGACCCTCTGAAGGAAGCAATATTGTCATGCATGTTATCTTGACAACCTAGAAGATTGAACCTGAGGTAATTTCTTGGGATAAATTAAGAGTCCCTAGAGAATGGACTATCTCTAATAAATGCATCTCTGACTCTACATATTTTGTCCAAACTACCTCTAAAGTAAGTGAAGAAAAAGGAAAGGCTACTATGTCTTTTAGAAAATTTGGCTCTATTAAGCCTCACCTCTCCATGTCTTCCTCTATATAGTATTTCATCTCTGATAAGCCAAGACTCCATGAGGAAGACCTTTCTTAGTGTCGTCATCCCTCTTTAGTACATGATCCAGACACTGATTGTCTCTCGTGTGATAGATGTCAAGAACTTGTCCAACAAAAATACATTCCTAAAAATTTTCCTCATATTAGTATGAATAGGTGTTCCTTGTCCAGTCCATATCAGACTCTAGCTTATGCCAAAGCCTTGCTCAAAAAGGAACAGATTTCTATGAACACTAAAGAAGCATTAACTTCAGCAATTGAAGTTGAAGATTTTCCTCCTATAAAATACTTTGAAGTATATACATAAGATAAAAAACAACATCGCTAGTACCGGGTACCAGTGACAACTAGATTCAAATTTGGAATAGTCTGAAGCTACTTGAATGATGAATTGGAACAAAAAAGATACTAAGGCTATATATAATAGAATCAAGTCTAACCATGAGAATCTTAAGGGAATGTTAGATGCACTAAAATCTATTGAGCTCCATCAGAAGGGTGACATCCAAGCTGTTATGTAAATGTTGAATAAGAAAGTTGACCATATATCTACTGCTATTTAGAATATTGATACAACTCTAGAAAATATTATTGACCAAGTCACCAATAGTCTTCAAGGAAATATTCAGAAATCTATACATGTTGTTGTAGAAGGATCAGAAAATAAATTCATAGATAGTATACATGTTGTTGATGGTAAAGTTAACAATATTTGTTTTTCTATCTCAGAATTAGAAAAAAAACTTGACATCTTTAACTATTGTTGTCACTAATCTCAGTGCCTCACAATTTGATAAAAGAAGTATTTCTTTGAGTTCCCAGAGTTCTAATCTATACTTTTCTAAAGCACTCACTTGGGAACAAGTTTCTACCATGAAATATCCTCTTAGCAAGGAGAAAAAGATAGACATGACCAAAGTTTCAGTTTAAGAAGCTGAAAGTATCATTATGGATGAAGGAACACATAGTAGTAGTGAGCCCTTACATAATACAGGAAGAACCCATAAATTTCAACCTAATTATTATAATATTGAGTGCAAGACTCCTGATGAGATCAAATAAATGGTACATGGCATGATAGGCTAGTCAAACACACAAGTCCTACAGTTAAATAAACATGATAAAGATGTTGCTAGTATAATTACTAATGGATTTGTAGGAATTCTTAAAGAATGGTGGGATGTTATCCCAGCACAACAATAAGACATCATCATAAATGTTGTTCCTCATGGAAATAATAGGGTTGGAGGAGGAACAACTAGTATTACTGCTATAATTCTTGTTAAATTCATAGGCACCATTTCTGATGAAAAACTCATCAACAAGACCAGGTTCTTACGATCTCAGTTGTGTGATATGAAAAAGGTTGCATTAATATCAATGCTACATGCATAAGATATTCTACAATGCTGGAATGCCCTTTGATGCTACAATACAATTGAGGTATGCGGAATCCTACCCTCTATATTTTGTTGATGAGTATAAAAAATAAATGTATGGTCTTTCTAAAGAAGACATGACCCTTGGTAGGATTAATCAAATCATAATTAAAACCAATAGGCGTCTCTTTCTTGAATGAAAAACCAAAAAAAAATCTATGCTTGATTAAAAGACTTTAGGAGTAAAATTCTGTAATAAACAAATAGAAACAAATTTCAGTTGTTCTTTTCCAAAAGGAAGAAAGTACAAAAAATTCAAGAAAAAAGTTTTAAAAGAAACATTAGTGTACTGATTGTATGACAAGATTTCATACAAATCCCAAAAGGAAGTTCTTCTGGTGGAAAAAATATTTCCCCAAGAATAAAAATATTGAATGTTTTATCTACAAAGGAAACCATTATAGTAGAAACTATCCACAAAAGAAAAGGTCAAATTTTCCTAGGAAAAACAAATCAATGAAGATGAGTATGTTTTAATATCTGATAGTGAAATTTGCATCTCAGATAGTGAATATCATCAGCTAGCTATTGCAGTAAATCAGCAGACATAGTCATCCTCCAAGCAAATTTTTTTAGACTCTAAATCAGGTTATGATTCCTTACCCTCTTTTTAACTTCAATATGAATAGAAGCTATTATGAACATTCGTTCATACCTCCCAGCTCTATTATTCTCAAACAAAAATTAGACCAATTAAAGTTAGCACTTGTAGACTTCCCTTCACATCTTTTTCATCATCAATACTCCTTACGGTCACAAATTCAAGACCTTCAGCTTAAAATTCAATCTAAACTTAAGATTAAATGAGAAAAGGACCTAAAAAGAGAACAAAGAGCATAATGTGAAAAACAATCTACCATCATCCCAGATTATTATTCAAATTTTGTTTTATTTCCTCTCAGAAGAGGAAGAGGAAGAGGAAAAGGACTTGGCAGAATTCCCAAAATAACCAGGAATTTTTCATTCCTATTTCCTGAATAAGAAGACGATGTGATATTACTTCAGCCTCCACCTCCAGTACCTAGCCAAGCTAAAGTATTCAATCATGTTCCCTTACCAGGAACACCAGAATGGAGATACTGGAGACAATACTAAATTTCACTTCTAGAAAAATCTATCAAGAAAGCTACAGAGGAATTACAGATCCTTGTTCAAGAAGAATAATCTTCTTATGTTCCATAAAACCAAGAAGAAGCAATAGATAGATTAATCATGGAAAAATCATATGAAAAGTATGATGCAGAGAAAAATGCAGAGGTAAATACTGTCAAAACCTCCTGCAATCCTTTTTTCCATATCTAATTTTGTATTTCCAACATCAAGTCATATTGTCTTAATTCCATGATAGATAACGGAGCAAAATAAGCCTTCTCAAAAATAATGTTATCCTAAAGATTTTTGGGACATGTATCCCCTCTAAATTAGTTTTGAATATAAAAAAGTATTTTCCTCTTGCTTTTCTACAATACCAGTCAAACTAGGAAATATGAAAAGAAAATTCAAAGTTCATCAATTTGATTTACTGCATTATGATATGTTGATAGGCTCTAATAATCTCAATAACTACATTCCATACACTATTAGCCAAGAAGATATTATCTTCCCCCAAGGATCTATCCATAGGCTTAAGACTTTCTAGTATATTATACCATCAATACATAAGCCTACAAAAATCTCTAATTTAGAATGGATTCATAAATCCATATCCCTTAATGCTTCTTCCATTGATGCCATTATCAATAAAATCAAAACAAAATGCACTTCTGATAACCCATATGCCTTAATTCATCAAAAAAATCATTTATGTCAATTAGAATTCCAGACTATCATCCCTCCAAAGTTCAAATCACATCACATAGGCATGCCTCCAGAAGAAAAATTTGAATGCCAAGCAGAAATCAATAATTTTTTCAAAGGCGGGTTTCATTCGACTATCTAGATCTCCCTGAACTTGTCTTGATTTCTATATCAACAAGAGGAGTAAAATAATCAGAGGTAAGAAGAGATTAGTGGTTAATTACAAACCACACAATAAATGCATACTTCCCATCCAACATCCAATTTCAAACAAAGATTATTTTCTTACCCGAATTAGTGGAAGTAAAGTTTATAGTAAATTTGATCTCAAGTATGGATTCTACCAAATGTTTCTAAACAAGGAAGATATTTATAAAAAAATTCATCATCCCAGGAGCCTAGTATGAATGGAATGTTTTACCCCTTTAGTATTAAAATTGCACCATCCATTTTTAAAAATAAAATGGATTAGATCTTTGGTCATCTTGACAAGTTCCTCATAGTCTATATATATGTCATTATTATATTTTCCCCATACCATATGGATCATGTGAATCAATTTTATCAAGTTGCATATTAAAATGGTCTTTGTCTCAGTCTTACCAAGATGAAAAAAATTTAAGGACCCTATTCAATTTCTAGGTGTTACTCTCAAGGATGGCACTATCACCATGCAAGAACATATTGTCTAAAAAATTATCTTGTTCCCAGATGAAATTCATGATAGAACTCAACTCCAAAGGTTTTTGGGTTGTGTTAATTATATTGTTGGATTTTATAAAAATGTAGTTGTTGATCATTTACTCTTAAATAAAAGACTCAGATCTAATACCCCAACAAGGAATCTAGAAATGACTCATGTAATTAGAATGATTAAACATACATGTCAAAATATTCCTCCCATGTCTCTTCTAGGAAAAGGATTGAAAATTATAGAGACAGATGCTTCAGAAGAATATTGGGTAGCCATGCTCAAAGAAAGGTTACCTAATGATACAGATAAAATTTGTAGGTTTGCCTTTGGATCTTTCAAAGGAATAGAACTTTAATATAATTCAAGTCATAAAGAGATCCTTACTGCAAAATAAATCCATACAAGCTTTCTTGTTCTTTCTACAACATGAAAAGTTATTGTTAAGAACTCATTTGTAACATTTCAAAGGATGAATTTATAAAGTATATCCCACCAACAAAACCACCTATGGTTACCTGCAGGGATGGGAACAATAGTTTGATGGCTATGAATTTAACGTTGAGCATATTTTTGGTAAGAAGAATGCCCTTGCAAATTTTCCAAGTAGAGAACTGCCAACAACTAAGGTAAATTTTGTTGAAGTTAGTACTTAGTTTGTTATGCCTCTCTAAAAACTATAAAATATAACTCCCTTTTTAAGAGTTTAAGATGAAAATAATTCCAGGATGATTCAAGAAGTTTTTGAATGGTTTTCAGATAGAGAAACTATAGATAATGTTTATAACTATCCTACAACGATCATTTCTAATACTTTCTCTGATCTTAATAGTCCACTTCCATATCATAGACGAGGTGACCTTATGAGCTCATGTATTCTCAATTGGCTATATTGGTGGTCACGTGATATTGAACCAACAGGATATCCAATAGAATGTACCGAGTTTGATTAGATGGTCTAAAAACCTAATACACTATGGCAAGTCTATTTTGATCTGGAATGGCCTGAACATCATCCATTATAATTCAATCTCTGGGATTCTCAAGGATTTCCAAGATATATCAAATTATTTCTTCAAGCATATATGTTATCCAAGATATTTGATGATCCACAATTACACATGTCTCCCACTACTATAATAAATATTTTCATACAGACAAAAAAGACATGGAGCGTCAAAATCAAATATTTCACTATTCACTCTTCTTTTATCTAGCCAGTTCATCCTCAAGGACATTTATGGGAAAATATTTATAAACAACATCCTCTATTATTATTACCACCAACTCCTTCTCAAAGGATAAGGATTCATTTAACAGATCTCTTTCGAATTCATCATATCTAACAACATCTAAACATACGTCATTTAAGTCATGATAGCAGAAGGATTTTTTATTCATCCTCATCTAGATATGGACCTAACTGAAGACCTTTTTTGTGTGTCAGAAAATTTACATAGGAAGGACCTTGGACGTGTGTAAATTTTCATCCTTTACCATATGTTGATTGTGACAAGTTCACCACTCTGATTAAAATGTAGGAGTAAAAATAGAGTGGGTCTATCTTTCCTTCTCTCTTCTTTGGTCTTTTCATTACAGAAGATGGAACAAAATTTGGGACGCTTGTAACAGTAAGATTCCACACTAGTAGAAAATCACTTTAGTATGCTATAATGTGTTCCATTATGATGTTTTTAAGGACTATTTATGTCTATCACTTTTTTTTTGCCCGAAAATGTTGTGATAGATTGGAATTTTTCCTTTTCATCAGTACTCTACCTTTTTACCAGATTTCTAGGTCTTGCTTTAGGTTTGATCTGGTATACCCTTGGAAATGATTCTCTCCACTCTATAAATATAGACAATATATTCATTCACTACCATCGGTTATTATTGGGTGTTCTGGAGTCATTAGAAGGTTTAGAAGGTTTTATTATTAGTTTTAAAACTATCAAATTTTTTATGTAAGGATTTCTTTTGGTATATGGTATTTTATGTTTGTATGTGCAATTTTGAAAGAATAATATAATAATGGAGTTTTGATCTTATTATGTTGATTCAATGTATCTGTATCGATCTAAATTGTTACAAAGTTAGCTTAAATATTCTTCAATAAGTGTGTACGATGGTGTCGATGTGATGGTTGTAGATGTCGTGTGGGATTTATTTGATTTTTGTAACTCTGAGGAAAGAAGACCTTTTACTTTCAATTTTTTTAATGGCTACATGAAAGGATTTACAATCATTTATAAATTGTCCTGGTGTTTAATTGTAATCAAAAAAGGCTTCAAAATTATACCAAGAGGGATTCCAGCCTCGAGAGTTGGATGGTTTAAGATGAAGTAACAATATGAGTGATTGTTGAAGGAACGTTTCTAGAATTATTGCATAGTGTCCTTTTGATGTGGATGTTGAAGGAAAGAATGTCTCATTTGGTTTGGTGATTACAATATACATCATTTTTAGTGCATGCTATTTATTTTTTCATTGATTAATAGTTTTAGATTTTGATATGGTGATAGGTGGCCTAGACGAAGGATGTGGCCCTAGGATAGAGGGTTGATATTTTGATTTTTGTGTTGGAGTAGTTGAATGACTTCGAGATATGATTGTAACATTTTTAGATGGGGGTGGAACAAGCTTTTAAAGGTTACGTGGATGATATTGAGCCATGAAATCATTATATGAGATCTTCACAATTTGGATAATGGGTTATTTCTTAGATGTCTATAAAGAGTTCATAGAGGAGCTGGGTGAAGAGGTGGTAGATTTGGATAAAGAAGGTTCATTTTTTATGATGGGTTATGTGTATATTTATGATTGTTTTTCATGTGTTGGTTCAGGGATATTACTAGAGGAAGATGTGGGTGTAGATTCATTGATATGCAGTGTCTTATTGATGGTGTTTATGGTATGCATGGCTTGAACATTGTTAGCTTGTGGTTGAGTAGTTGATGGAGAATGGTTTGGAAATGGTTGCTTGAAGACATCAAGGTTCTAATTTTGAGGTGCATTAGGATTTTCTAAATGTATCTTACCTTTATCAATCAGATCATGAAATACATTGTAAAATTAATGACACATTTTAATGTCATGGCCTTTGACTCTTTGGTACTTGCAATAGTTATTATCCATGTACCAAGAGGGTTTCTAAACAAAATTATCAGTAGGAAGGATGGGTGGAAGAGATATCATGTTGGCAGCTTGGATTTTATCAAGAACCACATAGTAAGTCTCTCCAATGGGGGTATAGTTACATTGAGGAAAAAACCTTGGGTGGTCAAATGTTCCTTAGGAGTGGATTTAACAACTACTGCATTGGTTGATGATTTGGGTTTATCAGGATTGGAAGGTGGTTTAGATGGAAAGTCATATTTTGGTTTCTTTGATCTAAGTTTGAATATTTATTCTTCAAGAGTGTGAACTTTGAGCTTACAGGTCATTGTAAAAGCTTCCTCAAATGCCTGAAAATATTGGATTTGAATTTTAGAAGATATGTGTTTAGCACATGAATGGGAAAATAATCCGATCAATTATTTTGTGTGGGAGGGAATGATAATTGATTAATAAAACCCCTTCAGTGGGTGAAGAGGTCCACAATGGACTCATATTCAAAAATAATAATTACGTACAGGTCCATAATGGTGATTTTATAGGTGATGTGTATTTAAAAGTCTCCAAGAAAGAGTTAAGTGAGATATGTGAATGAGAAGAGAGAATATTGAGGAATGATGGTATACAAGTCTAAAGTAGGACCAACCAAGGACACGGGGAATGTTTTTAACATAATACCCTGATCATGAGCTATAAGGTAATAAGCATGATGAAAAATATCAGATGTGTTGCTAAGGATCCTCCTTACTATAGAATTTGATAAATTTAGGAATCTCTTAGTGAGGAGGATAAGCTTTTTACAGTAAAAATGGGATGAATAGGTTCATTGCATATTTGTTCATATGATAGTATTTTTTAGGTCCCATAGAAGTGGCTTAAATATTGGATATCATGTTCATTAAATCCTAAAGGAGGTCATTTTGTGCTTGTGTGTTGGATAAGGATGAACAAGGTTTATTGATTGAAATTTGACTCGGTTGTTGATATGGTTGATATTACTGTGGGATTTTTTTTGGAAAGGAATGTTTTTCTGGGCAATGTTCATAGGGATGTTGTAAGTGAGATATGATACTAATAGTTATGAGGGTTGGATGTATTTATAATGGGTAGGGATGGATATGTTTAGAAAATGTTGGGATTGTTGTGGTAGTTGTTGGAAAGGATTAAATGTGTGGATAAGAGGTTGCAAATATTGAGGTTCTTGTTTAAAGGGGATGGAAGTGAAAATAAGGGGGTCGCGATGTTGTGGTATATTTTCAAAAGGGATAAGAGGTTGTTATTGTTATGGTATAGATTGAGAGGAATCAAGAAGTTGTGATTATTGAGGTACATGTTATGAAATAAGTGTGGTTAATTATTCTTGTGAAACTCGATTAGTATTAACAATAACACTAGTGTTTATTAAGGGTGTAGATGTAGGAATAGACTTAGTAATGTTTTGGATAGGTGATGTGGTTTCTTGAGAGGGTGGTTGTTAAGACACACTACAAGAAACATTAACAGAAATCACTAGAGGTGTTTGGACAATAGAGGAAGCTAGAGGGGTTTATATGGATGGAGAAGAATTTGTGTTATTTTGAGGTGGTGTGGAACTAGTCGAAGGATCTGGTGAAGATGTTGGTTGTTGTGTGGTCGTGTCTTGTGAGGAAATCACATTAATATCGAAAGTGATGATATTAACTTAATACACAATGTTGTATATTTATTTTCAACTACTAGTAGAATAGGAATATATCTATTGGATGACTAGTTCATGATTTAGATCAAAGATATGGAAAAAACCACATGAAGGATAAAGTACATAAGGTTACATTTTAGGTATCGATGATTAAAGGTGAACATACCTAGAAGAAAGGTGTGCATTAAGAGTGTTGTGGTTTAAATCTAATATTTCTGAAAATATAGGATCCCTGCTATCAAATAAATGGGGACTGAATGTTCAAAATCACAAGCACTGAGAGGGGGTGGTGAATCAATGTTTATCAATTTAACAGTTTCTAAATATCCTTGTTAAGAATTAGCAATTTATTCATGAACACAAATTAAGGTACATTTAAGAAGACAAATACTCAGGACAAAAAAATTATAATGAGAAACCTATAGAGGGAGAAATCCCACTTGAAATCAAGAATTTTTATTAGGAACACCAATTCCCAGTATACAATGATTTCCACTTTTTTTGAGCACACTCAAAACCTAAGAAACACCTACTTCAAAATCCTTTAAGAACCCACTGGAAGGAAGCCAAACACGCACTTAGATAGTTTAGCAAGCTGAAGCTTGCAAGGAACACCTACTCCTGTGACCTAAGAATGCACTTAGGAAGATACAATTATAATAAATAAATTGATCATTTATCTACTTGTTGCTACATCAACAGATCATGATCACTCTTCTAGATCACAGTTCATCTATGTCTTCATATACCACTTTCTATCTTAGTTTGTTTACCTTTGTTAGCTGATTTTTTTTTGCAAGCACTCATGGATAATCTATCTCATTCACTCCTTTATTAGTATTACCTATATGCAACACAACTTCCCTTTATCACTATTTTTTTCTTGATGTCTTCTATCTATTGTACACATATTTCTTCTTATCTCAAATTACCCTTTCATCAAGAACATTTCTTTTCTTTTCGTTATCTATGTTTTCCTATGGTATACTACCCACATATACTTATTATTTTTAACAGATATATATATATATGTTTTTCTATATATTTAATCTATCATATATATTGATCCTTAATCTTCAACTGTTTTGCTACACTTTCAACTCTTTTTCATCCCTACATATTTCCAATCCTTTCATCTACTAGACACCATTAAACCATTAAAATTTTTGTACCTTTCAAGTTTTCAATCCTTCTAGCTTGAGGAAGACAATACCACTAATCACATATTTTGGACTTTTCATATTTGTCCTTTTGAAGAGAATAAGGACTTTCCATATTTGTCTTTTCATATTTGTCTCTTTAACTTCTCAGCATAAACTCTTCATATGACCTCCTTAGTTACCTCAAAAAGGAGATGATTGAATATCAAAAATAATTTCCATGCACTTGACACCAAGACTCTTTGTTTTCAGGACTGTGAATCACAACATTGAATCTCTAGAAAATAATGGACCAACCTCTAATTCCTTCACACTTCATGGAGATGATGATCAAATGTTTTACACCATTTTTTTTTTCTCAAAACCCTTTACTTGATAATGACCTTAACAAATTCCTCTCTGTTAGGTTAAGGATACCTTACTGGTTCATTCAAGACATGATCAAAGCCTTGCAAAATTTCAAGTGTTGAAGATGATCCTAGCATGAAATATTTGTACTCAAAACAACAAAAAAATTCATTAAAACTCATTTTCTAGTGTTGTAGACTTGATGAAACCCTAGCTTGCATGAACATGAAGACTTCTAAATATAATAAATCCTCCTGTAAAATATGATAATGTTCCAAACCAACTTGAGAGTCTTCTACACCTTCTAAATATTATGTGAACAAGATATTGTCTCATATTTTTCTCCTAGGACAGAGAAAATTTAGTTTCAAACTCAAACATTTGAAAAATACACCTTGCATGGGTTTTAAGATGACTGTCATGATTATTTTTCTTCTCATACCATGAATTCACAATATTATTTTTTTAAAGGCTTCCTGTAGCAAATATAGATATATCTTAAAAAATTGAAGATTTTCTGTTCGATAAAACTCCTAATTCAAGTCATTTTCTTATTCAAACCCTAGGATCAGGGTTACAGTCATAGAGGCAGCCCAAGATACTTCACACTTTGATTTCATGCTAAATTCTTAGTTAAATTTGAAGATTTAATTTTTGTATCTTTTTCAAGGACCCCTACACCTCTTCCAATCATTCATTCATCTTGAAACATGTCGATTTGTTCCCAGAACTTCCAAAACTCAAGCACAGAACATCAATAGTCTAACAATGTATTTCATATTGAGAACAAAGAGTTTCATGTTAGGAATTTTTTCTGACTTGAAGAAAACATGAAGTATTTTTTATATCCTTATAGCTACTGACATCACATATGAATACCAACTATTCATTCTTATCATGAAGATTTCATTTGGCTCATAGGGTTACAATCAACATTATGACTATCAACAAATGCACACAAAAAACCTCTTTCTTATTTATATTGGATTGAATATTTGGATTTATACACTTTTCATCTAGACTTCAAGTATTATATGATGATCCCATTCAAATAATTGAGGTGATATTTCAACACTAAGCCCTTCAGTCATATCCTCGAGCATGATGTTCTTGGCAAGGTACCATAAGAAAGTGTGAACGTAAGAGTCTTGTTCTTTAATACCCCAAAAAACTACTCATTACATTATAAAATTAATACTAAATTGTGGAAGAGAGATGGTGACACTTTTAATTAAAAACACTAACTATGAGAATTGAGACTTTATTATACCTTTACATTACATGATTTTATGAGAATGTCCTTGCACTACTGAGATGAATTGGATATAAGAAATATGATTGGAGATCATGCTTGTCACCATTATTCCATATAGAATACCTAAATGAGATTAAAAAAGGTGCAACACTTCATAGGTTTGACAAAAATTCAGACAAACTCATTTTAACTCAACCACTTCAAAAAGTAGTCCCGAAGAGAGAGAAAAACCTTCTAGTAAAATGCACATATCTTCTTTGATACTTATCCATTATCCCTAAAACATTTTGTAATATCTCAAGCTTGTATTCCCCTAAAAATATTAATTCTATGATTTATCTGAAGAAGGAACTATATTTTTTCTTGGGTGCTAAGAGGCTAGATAATTTGTTTTGCACTTCTTAAGAAGCTTATTTTAGAAAACATTACACAACTTTCACATACCTTTTCAGAACTTGATGAAATTTGGCATGAAACACAAAAACCCACCCCTCTACTTGATCCATGATCTGGTTAGCTATAGGTTTTTATATGAATTTTTGACTCATCTCGTTTATCTTAGCAAACACTACTAATTCTCAAAGCCACTTTTAGTGTAGTTTAGAATTTTGACTCTCAGAGCTAAATTAGTCCTTTTTTTTCTCATAGATGTTGTAGATAGTATTCCTAGGCTTCTCCCATGCTTACATTACCTTTCTATGACCTGTAATAAATTTTCACACCTTGTCAGAGTCAAGAAACAACTGACCTAAAACATACGATAAAAACTCTTGATAAATCTGAAAACATCATTTCTAACTTGTAGAATCTCTGAAAAAATCATACCAACCATGTTCAAGCTTCCACTAGATTCCTTCCTCACTAACCAAGCCTACAAAACACTGAAACTATCTTAAACTTCCTTTGTGAGCTTCAAACATCATTAGAAGGCTCTACCAATCAACAATCATGTCCCTGACTTGTTCACTTCACCAAACAACCCTTTTTCTATCAATACCACTCAACATCAATGAAAACACCACTAACAATGATTGGGGTCCAACATTGAAAGGATCATGTATCTCAGATGAGGTGGATTAACTTTTAGGAGAATGTGGTTTTTATTGATCTTTTTGTCGAGGTGATAGAGTAGCCCGTCATTTCTCAAGTAGATATGAGGCATCCTCGAGGAAGGTTTGAAGGTTGTTAATAGATCATTGGAAGTTTTGTGTCATATTATCATAAGTTTGGATATGGGACTGTTGTCTTATAAGAACCATAGAAACAAACTGTAGACACCTATAATTACACCCGAGAAATTTATATACTTGAATTGCACTAATTATCTCTTTTCCCACAAATTGACGACACATTGTCAATATTGCTCATCTTCTTTATCATTGTCATTAATTGATTACATTAAGCTAATTAATTAAGTCACCTATCCAACACATACCCTAATTAATGACCCTTTGTTAATTAACACTTTCTATCAAGTCTAATTAATTATTATTAATTAATTAGTCTCCCTTCTCATTAAATTAATAAATCACTATTTAATTGGTTTAATTCCCTCCTAATGGTCTAAATCACACTAATATCCATCTAAAATCTTATAATATCTTGCACATGTATTTAATTAATCACCTTGATTAATTAATACACCCCCTTTATCCACATGAGCCACTTGGGGACAAAATAAACCCTCCTAAAGGTAGCTTAACCCCATTTAAACCCCCCTTATTTATAACTAACTATACATCTCCTTTTATCCCACATTCACGAGGATGGGTTGAATCTTTTATCCTTTGGGCTATATAAAGAGCCCTCCACCTAAATTTTTACTTAAACCTAAACTCCTTAAGAGAGAAAATGCAAAGCATATAGCAAAGAGACTAAGAGATTCCACTTTGTCCTCTTGAAATTTCATCATATTGAAGAGTTAAGCCTCTTTCTTAAAGTGCTTAGGTTTTATGGGAGCTATCAAAAGGGTCTTGTAGCCCAAATTTGACTAGCCCCCATTCCTAGGTTCTTGGAACATTAAGGAAAATTGTTTTTGATAGCCATGGAACCTACCTAGATTCCTTCATTTATATGTTGTTAGAGAATAGAGGATATTTAGGTGTGTAACATAGTTAATTTCATAGTTTTGTATTGATAAATTTTAGCATCTAACCCTTGATTAATTCTTATCATGATGGTGTTTATAATGTTGTTTAATTATTTCTAATTAAGACTATTTAGGTGTTAGTCTTTGTTTACATTAGCATTAGTTTAAAAAAAACACTTGCACACATTTGGCAC
Source organism: Taxus chinensis (assembly GCA_019776745.2). Classification (NCBI taxonomy): domain Eukaryota; kingdom Viridiplantae; phylum Streptophyta; class Pinopsida; order Cupressales; family Taxaceae; genus Taxus; species Taxus chinensis. The sequence goes on from CM034146.1 coordinate 1,006,116,038, forward strand.
ACCCGGTGGGATTTGAACCTAGGATTTCTATCTGTTCTCACATTCCTTGCTCTGCTAGCCACTATATTCAGGACCTCATTGACAACGAGGAGATAGAGGTGGATAACCCTGGAAAAACACAAAGACCTAATGAGAAAATGGGGATTTATAAAGAACCATTCCCCAAGCATGATAAGTTGGAAAAGACAAAGCCGGATCAGGGAGAGTCATCCCAAACCTATAAAGATGTGAATTACTTGTATACCAAAAGAGATAACAATCATTATGATTCACTTATCGGATGCATTCACTCTCTTGCTGATCATGTCAATACTATCTGAATAAAGGGAAAGGACTACACTATGGTAACAAGATGCACCCACCTCATGATTCTGGAACCCTCTCTATTGACCCCACATACTAGTAAATATAACCTTTTAGAAAAACTTGAGAAGATGTCTGCTAAGATTTCAATCTTAGATCTTCTCAAGATATCTAATGTGCATAAGGACATTTTGTATCAAACTCTTCAGGGATCGGGAGTACCTTTAGAAGTTGATCCTTCACACCTTCAAGCCATGATGGAAAACATTGTGCCAAGTGAACATCTCACTTTCAACCATAGGGAAATCCCTACTGAGAATCTGGCACATAATCTTCCCTTATACATTGAGGTAGTTTTCACCCGCAGGAAAATCAAACAGGTGCTTGTGGATAATGGATCTGGGTTGAACATCTACATGCTTAAGTTGGTCAAACAATTGGCACACATAGAGGAAGACCTTGAGTCCCATATCATCACTATCACCACATATAAAAACTTGGAAAGAGAGTCAGTAGGCACCATTACGTTGCCTATAGAGGTGGGCCCCACTTGTCATCAGACAAAGTTTCACATCCTAGACTTGGAACTTCCATATAATATGCTTCTAGGCCGGCCATGGATTCATGCCATGCAATTCATGCCATCAACATTTCATCAATGCATCAAGTTGAAGAATGAGGGACATATGATTACAATACCAGGAGATTCAGAGCCCTTTGCTCATTGTAGATCTCTCAATATATTTACACGAAAGGGTACATACATATGTCCCTCCGCAAATATAGCTATCCCTCTTCAATCTGAGGCCATGGAATCCTGGGTGGATTCAAATTCTCTTAGTTCTTACGGTCATGGGGCATCTACTTAAACATCTCCATTTGATTCATGGGAGATGAAGATACTTGAATATGGTTACAGGGAGTATAATGTACAAAATAACTCTTGGTTTCTAACCTCTCACTGTCACCCAATACTAGAGGTCGACCCAATTACCACTTCAGGAGACCTATAGAGGAACACACTATTGGGATATTCCTACCTAGAGGCTTGCTAGCTGAGGAGAAATTTATTGATCCACCTACTACTTGGGTCCCTGAGGACACTCAGCCATCCTGTTATCAGACCCTGAAATATGAAAATTCTAGTAAAATGATGCACTTCATGGGCTACAAAGGCCTAGGATGTGGGAGGAATGAACAAGGACAAAGAGAACTAGTCCCTCTTCCACATTTCAAAACAGAAAGATATGACATTAGGATTCACCCTTATGGAGCGCACCCTAATGATAAAGATGTGACTTGTTCTAAGCATGAGGTTAGTTCTGACTATCTAGAAAGTGATACGGATTCCCACTGTAGCCAATATGAGGATTTTGCCTCCATGAACCTCTTCATGAATAACACTATCCTGACCATCACCCCCACCGAACCAAACCTTGACCTTGTATACCCTTCCCTTATTGAATGGGACCAAAAATGTCACGTGCCACTAGATTTATTCAAGAACAACGAGGCTATTGCAGAGTTCATGGGCATAAGGGATACAATCCCCATTGGAGATCATAAGAAAGGTTTCTTTATTGACTTAGAAACCTATGCCTACTTCAGCGAGAAGGTTGAACTTCGTGGTTGGAAAAATTTAAAGAAACGTGAGGGAAAAAGTTCTAAAGAAAATCCTCAGAAAAAATCGAAGTCCAAGTCACACAATGAAAACCTCTTTCAGGCACTGGCTGAAAAACAAATAAGAAAATCAAAGGACAAATAAAGTGACCACACTGAGGATGAAAATCTCATGGAGAAATCCTTGGATGAAGATCTCAACCTTCCTCCTGATCCTACGCATATGGAGGATTTATCAAAATTGTTAGTCGAAGAAACCATTGATGTGAACATTGGTACCGAAGAAGATCCCAAGATAGTAGAATTAGGGGCATCACTCTGAGCTAGAGAACAAAAGACATTCACTATGTTGTTGTGAGAGTTCATTGATGTGTTTGCATGGTCTTATAGAGACATGCCCGGCCTAGATCCAACTTTGGTCATGCACAACCTAGTCATACACATAGACACCAAGCCTATCAAACAGAAGCTCTGAAAGATGTATCCAAGAGTGGCTTTGTTAGCTAAGGAAGAGTTGGAAATATTTCTTGTAGCAGGATTCATCAGACTAATTGATTATTCTAAATGGATATCAAACATTGTTCTTGTCCAGAAGAAACCTATCGGTATCTTAATCTGCATGGATTTTAGGGACATCAATAAGGCTTACCCTAAAGATGATTTTCCACTACCCAACATTGATATGATTGTTGACTCAACAACAGGGTATGAAATGCTATCACTCATGGATGGATTTTCAGGTTATAATCAAATTAAGATCACTGAGGAGGGCCAACACAAAAGATCCTTTACAACCCCTTGGGGCACCTTTTTCTATCAATTGATGCCATTTGGCCTTAAGAATGCGGGAGCCACTTATTAGTGGGCCATGATAGTAATCTTTCATGATATGATTCATGATATCATGGAAGACTATGTAGATGACATTCTGGGAAAGTCCAAAACAAGAGAGGATCATCCTATCATTTTACGGAGTATCTTTGAGCACCTTCATGAATATAAAGTTAGATTGAATCCAATGAAGTGTGTCTTCGGTGTGCTATCTAGGAAACTATTGGGCTTCATTGTGTCAAGACGAGGTATTGAGGTAGACCCTGTTAAAGTGTCTTCATTCACTGAAATGCCTCCACCTGAGAATATCAAGCAACTGCGGAGCTTGTTAGGGAAAATTCAAGCCATTCACCACTTCATCTCCCAGCTGGCAGATAAATGTCACTCATTCACCCATTTGCTTAAAAAGGACATTTTTTTCCTCTAAGGACCCAAGCAACAACAAGCCTTTGCTTTGCTTAAACAATACCTGGATAATCCACCTGTCCTCATGCCTCCCACTCCAAAAGAACCACTTTTTCTCTATATTTCTACTACACAATACGTTATTGGTGTGTTACTTGCCCAATACAACCTTAGCCATAAAGAGAAAGTGGTGTACTATCTAAGTCGCACCCTCATCACCTATGAAATTAATTATCCTCAGATTGAAAAGGCTTGCTTGGCCATTGTTTTCACCTTTTAGAAACTTTTCCATTACCTGTTAAATACTAAGACCAAGCTCATATAACAAGTCGACCTGCTCAAGTATTTGTTGTCCAAACTAGCCCTCACTGGAAGAATCGCTAATTGGATCATTTTCCTTAGTGAGTTTGACATAGAATTTGTCCATCAAAAATTAGTTAAAGGAAAAGTACTTGCAGACCAGCTCGTAGAAGCACCCTTGCAAAGCACATAACCATTGAGTCTGGATCTGCTAGACGCCTCCTTACTCTACATTGAAGAATCTACCATATGTCAGATACATTTTGATGGATCATTTACATTTCATGGTTCAGGCATAGGAGTGGTCCTAATTACTCCTTCTGGTGATCTTATTGTTATCCAAAATTCACCCCCCAGGGTAATTTTGATAACATGCATCAAAATATTCAAGTCCCAGGCAAGTAGATCGATTCAAGGAAAAAAAATCATGTCTCTAGGGTCCCCTCTATTTCTTTCTAACTCTTCTGTCTAAGAAGAAACTCAGCCAGTCTTAAAAATGGAAGAAATGCAGAAAACCAAGCTTAGGGCAGAAAAATGGAGAAAATCGGCTAAGTCCTAGTCCAGGTGGTCCTTAGGACAATTGGGACGTCAGAGCACGAATCGGCCAAAAGGCCACCAGGTGGTCTATGCAGCAAAGGGACATCTGGGTCGTGAGTACATGAAAGACACAAAGGACGTGAAAAGGTGAAGCGGACGAGAGAAAAGGTAGTCCATTTCGGGCGGTTCGGAAGAATTTTTCCCAAACAGTCTGGGATAGTTGGAACAAAGGTACATGAAAGACGCTAACCACCTAGACTGGCTGAAACAGGGAACTTTCGTTTGGGACAGTTGGGACAAAGGGACGTGTGGGACGTGAAAATCCGAAGGATCCGAGAGTCAATAGAATCTTGTCACGTGTCTTCGCTTCAAAGAGGGACAGGGAAGCTCGAATCGGGCGGATCGGAGAAATTTGTCCTAGATGGTTTGGGACATCTGGGACAAAAATACGTGTGGGACACAGAGACCTGGAAGAGCCACCAGAAAATCAAAATGTGACACATGTCTTCGTGGATCAGAGCGGCGGAGGAGAGGGTGAGATTTTTACTTGATGTTTTCCCGAGTTTCCAAAGGTGAAGTTTGGAGGATTGGCCCGAGCCAATAGACATAGGACACGTGTCCTAAGGTGGGGGAAGTGCAGAGCTCGAGGAGATTTAGAGAATTTGGAAAAAAATTTGGCCAAAAACCTAAAAGGTAAAAGATGCCCCGCACCCCTATCAACCAACCAAAGCATGCCACGTGTCCTAAGTGGTGGGGACGCGGGGAAAAAATGGAAAATTCTCCAAAGTGATAAAAATGTCAAAATTTCAAAGGGAAACCCATGGAAAGGTGGAGGAGAGAGAATTTCTCATCCAATCAGAGCCCAACCCATGTCATCCAGGTGGAAGAGCGCGGGAAAAATTTCAAATATCTGTTTTGGCCTTTTTTGTGCCCTAAATCTTCAGATCACCATATCTTTTGATCCAGAGCTCAGATTTGCATGTTCTTTATATCATTCGAAAGCTTATGAAATTATCTACAGGATTCTAAGGTCAATATTGCATTTTGGTTCAGTTTGGAGAGAGAAAATTAAGAAAATTCTCTGGCACATAGTAATTGCTAGAAGTGACGTTTCAACAACCAGTTTCAATGCAGAATGGGTCGCATTCTTCTTCAGTATGGTTAGAAATGATAGGGTATGGGTTTGTAAGGTCCTCCATGCTGATTTAATGAATTTTAAGTCAAGGGGGAATGGGCTCCCACATTTTTGTACGTTTTCTCTCTCATGGGCTCGACCCATGCAATGTAAAAGCCAGATTTGGCTCATTTTAGAAAAAAATTACAAGTTGTTCATTTTTTCAGCTCTGCCCTCCCTTCTTTTCTTCTCCAGGGTTGAAAATGGAGTTTGAACCTCCTCCCTTGCTCTGTAATGGTGTTTTTTTCTTTTATTATTGAAATGATGTGTGCAAACTTCTGAAGCAACAAAAATGTGTTTTGTGACTCATCTGTCCATCCTTGCTCATTTTTTGCTTGTTTTCTTCTTGTCTCTCTTCATTGTAGGTATTTGTGCAAGTTTGAATGTTCATTGTAGGTCTAGAGCTATGTTCATGGAGTTTTGGGACATTTTCTGTGTGAAATCTATCCTTGGGCCTGTGATGCATCTATCCATCCTTCCCATTGCTCACCTCTCCTTGTTCCATGGCAGTTTTGATAGATGTTCAACATTCTCCTTCTCTGGTGTATCACCGTTTAGTGTAGGATTTTTCTATTTTTCCCTTTTCTCTCTCTCTGTCTCTTTGGCATGCTTAGATTAGGATTAGATTAGCTTGCCTGCACTGGAATAGCTTGTGGCAGGTAGTTTAGGAGCAGGAACCAGCCTTCTCTGGATATTCCTTTCTCATTTCTACAAGTCCCACACTTGGAGAAAGGTTTCAATGTTGTGCAATCACACTGGATGCCTGAACATCAACTTAGAAACCTAATTTACATCCAGGGGTGCTGTGATTTTGGACTAACAGTTTTGGAATGCTTGGTGGGACCTTAGAGGTCTTTCACTTCATCTTTTGTAGGTTGGTGTGTTCCTGTGAAGATTTTAGCCTTTGGAGGCACTTGCAAACACATTTGGCAACTCCATCTGATCAGCAACCCACTTCTGATGTTGTAGACCTATTTTTCATCCATTCTCATGCATCCTTCTTTCCATCCCTTTCATTCTTTTCCATTCCATGAAGTTGTGCAATCATGACTTCATTTCCATCATGGAACTCACATTTACAACAGCAACAATATATCACACCTCTAACATTTTATACAACTCTTTCAGATCAACATTTTGAGCAAATTCAAGATCAACATGCATACCCATATGAGTAGAAATGCCAAAATTAGTTTGGCTATAGAGCTTTCCAAGAAAAAGAGTATGAATATAATGAAGACCATCAGATGCAAGATGCTGGTCTATTAGAGAAAATCCAAAAGATGGAGGTACAGATGGTGTAGTCCAGAGCAACGGCTCAAATGAGAGCTTTCAAAATTTGTTGCAGGAATCCTTGTCCATGGGGAGGCCCTTTTCCAAGACACTTCAGCCCTCAGGAGAAGCTGGACTTCATGATGAAGATGCTGCCCCAACTTGCACAATGGACAACAGAAATAGAGGCCTATACACTTGTTGTTGAACAACCTTGTCAATGGGTATGTTCTACACCGTCATCTAGTTTTTCTCTTCCCATTAATCAAGCAACACCATCTCATTTGAAATTACAAATTCTAAACTCCCCATCTACTGTCCCAAATGTTGATCCCATGTCTCCACCTTTCAGTCTTCCACCACACCTCAATTCTTCTTTCCTTTTTCCTTCCAAATAGTCATCCCCTCCACAAGAGCTAAAATAAATACCCCCTCCCCCAAAGAAACAAGAGGTTTCATCTCCTCTACCACCACAAAAAATTTCCAAATCAATTAAGTTACAACTCGTCCCTCCTCTTGCATTCCCAATTCCATGTGGGGAAGAAGAAATTGCAAAAATCGGCCATGAAGGACAGAAAGAAGAGGAGCCCAACAGAGAAGAAATGACAGACAACTTGAGGGTTTGGGCTACCAAATTTGGGATGAAAAAGATCCCCTTGATGGTTAAACCTACAGAAGAGGCTCAGGTTGAACAAATGGTGGTCAAGACTGATTTTGTTGCAGCAGAAGAAGATCTTGTAGTCCCAACTTGTCCTCTAGAGCAGTAGATTGAAGAGTTTGACTTGAAAAACTTCATGCTGGAGGAAGAGTTAAATCAAGAGCAAGATTGTCTTCAAACATTGGAGAAAGGAGAAGCTGCTCCAGATCCAAAAGAAGAGGAGAACATTCTAGTTGTGGAGGAGAAAAGTACAGATCTGAGGGCTTTGAGCACAAAACAGGCTATAGGAGAACCTTCAGTTCTTCTTTCTACTTCACCTCTCTCAAGTTATAGTACTGAAGAGGATTTTGATCTCTCAAACTCAATATTGTAGAAAGAAACCATGGTGATCAAGTTATAGATCAAGAAGACACCATGGAGGAAGTGGAGCATTTGCAGCAGGACAGCCATGAGGCAGTTTATCTGTCATATTTGGAGGACTGTTTTGATGGAGAAGGGCCGGTTGAGTTTCCACCATTCTCTCTTTCATCATCCACATTCCAAACACTTGAGTCTGCTATCATGAAGGAGAACATTCATTTGCAGCAGCCTGCATCTTATAGCAGCTCTTGGGAATCAAGATTGGAAGATTTAAATCTTTCATGTTCTTCATTAGAGGAAGAGAAAGGGTAGAGGAATTTCACCATTTCTTCCACACCATCCATTCAGGAGGGTCTACAAGAAGAATCCATTCTTGGAGTTGAAAATCAGAGCTATGGGCATATCAAATGGATCAGACCTTGCCCAATCAAGTATTTGGCTTCATTGGAGCCAAAGGAGAAGTCACAACCAGTCATGCTTGCTTCTAAGCATGAGGGTGAGCTACAAAGAACCAAGGATCAGCAATCATACCTCTCCAATCCAAATGCAGAGCAACTAAAAGGGGTATTGAATTTTCCTTTAGTTGATACCTTGATGATTTGGGTGGAAGACCAGCTTCTTGTTTATTTTCCACTCATCGTAACAGCCATGATCAGCTCCAAATCAATTGCATGGCTGCCACTTTTGAGAAAAGGAAGCTATTTCTCACAACCAATTGTAGGGTTTGTTTAGCTTGCCTTTGCTCCAGTTAGAATAGAGTAGATAGGTTTTCTTTTAGTAGAAGAAGTGCTTGTGCACACTCTACATGTTCCATTTGGAGCATGTATGATTTTCAGTTCTGTACATAGTTTTTGTGGTGCTGGTTTTGCTCTTGCACAGTCCATTTCAGTGGCATTTTTGGTGAGAACAACTCTAAGTTCCATGGTTTCAAGTGGCTCAGAGGGAGGTTTTCAAAGTTTAGATCAGTTGCAGGTTACAACTCATGACTCCATGCCCAATGGATGCTTCAGGCAACTGGTAACTTCATCTAGCAGGCAGATGACCCCACTGAGTCGCTAAAACTGTTATCCAAAATTCACCCCCCAAGGGTAATTTTGATAACATGCATCAGAATATTCAATTCCCAGGCAAGTAGATCGATTCAAGGCAAAAAACTCATGTCTCTGGGGTCCCCTCAGTTTCTTTCTAACTCTCTTGTCCAAGAAGAAACTCAGCTAGTCTTAAAATTGGAAGAAATGTAGAAAACCAAGCTTGGGGCAGAAAAATGGAGAAAATCGGCTAAGTCCTAGTCCAGGCGGTCCTTGGGACAGTTGGGACATCGGAGCATGAATCGGTAGAAAGGCTGCTAGGTGGTCTACGTAGCAAAGGGACATCTGGGCCATGAGTACGCGAAAGACGTGAAGGACGTGAAAAGGTGAAGTGGCCGAGAGCAAATGTAGTCCATTTCGGGCGGTTCGGAAGAATTTTTCCCAGACAGTCCGGGATAGTTGGAACAAAGGTACGTGAAAGATTCAAACCACCTGGACTAGCCAAAATAGGGAACTTTCATCTGGGATAGTTGGGACAGAGGGACGCGTGGGACATGAAAAGCCGAAGGAGCCAAGAGCTAATAGAATCTTGCCACGTGTCTTCACTTCAAAGAGGGACAGGGAAGCCCGAATCAGGTGGATCGGAGAAATTTGTCCCAGATGGTTTGGGAAATCCAGGCCAAAAATACATGTGGGAAGTGGAGACCCAGAAGAGCCGCCAACAAATCAGAATGTGACACATGTCTTTGTGGATCAGAGTGGCGGAGGAGAGGGTGAGATTTTTACTTGATGTTTTGTCGAGTTTCTAAAGGCGAAGTTTGGAGGATTGGCCCGAGCCAATAGACATAGGACACATGTCCTAAGGAGGGGGAAGTGTAGATCTCGGGGGAATTTAGAGAATTTGGAAAAAGTTTTGGCAAAAAAGCTAAAAGGTAAAAGATGCCCCGCACCCCTGTCAACCAACCAAAGCACGCCACGTGTCCCAAGTAGTGGGGACACGGGGAAAAAATGGAAAATTCTCCAAAGTGATAAAAACATCAAAATTTCAAAGGGAAACTTGTAGAAAGGTGGAGGAGAGAGTATTTCTCATCCAATCAGAGCCTAACACGTGTCATCCAGGTGGCAGAGCGCGGGAAAAAATTCAAATATCTGTTTTGGCCTGTTTTGTGCCTTAAATCTTCAGATCACCATATCTTTTGATCCAGAGCTCGGATTTGCACGTTATTTATATCATTGGAAAGATTCTGAAATTCTCTACAAGATTTTATGGTCAATATTGAATTTTCGTTCAGGTTGGAGAGAGAAAATTAAGAAACATCTCTAGCATGTAGTAATGGCCAGAAGTGACGTTTTAACAACCAGTTTCAATACAGAATGGGTTGCATTCTTCTTTAGTATGGTCAGAAATGATAGGGTATGGGTTTTTAAGGTCCTCCATGCTGATTTAATGAATTTTCAGTCAAGGGGGAATGGGCTCCCATGTTTTTGTATGTTTTCTCTCTCATGGGCTCGACCCATGCAATGTAAAAGCCAGATTTGGCTCATTTTAGAAAAAAATTACAAGTTGTTCATTTTTTCGGCTCTGCCCTCCCTTATTTTCTTCTCCAGGGTTGAAAATGGAGTTTGAACCTCCTCCATTTCTCTGTAATGGCATTTTTTCCTTTTACTATTGAAATGATATTTTGTGCAAACTTTTGAAGCAACAAAAATGTGTTTTGTGATGCATCGGTCCATCCTTGCTCGTTTTTTGCTTGTTTTCTTCTTGCCTCTCTTCATTGCAGGTATTTGTGCAAGTTTGAATGTTCATTGTAGGTCTGGAGCTATGTTCATGGAGTTTTGGGACATTTTCTATGTGAAATCTATCCTTGGGCCTGTGATGCATCTGTCCATCCTTCCCATTGCTCACCTTTCCTTTTTCCATGGCAGTTTTGATAGATGTTCAACATTCTCCTTCTCTAGTGTATCACCATTTAGTGTAGGATTTTTCTATTTTTCCCTTTTGTCTCTCTCTCTGTCTCCTTGGAATGGTTAGATTAGGATTAGATTAGGTTTCCTGCACTGGAATAGCTTGTGGCAGGTAGTTTAGGTGCAGGAACAAGCCTTCTCTGGAGATTCCTTTCTCATTTCTACAAGTTCCACACTTGGAGAAAGGTTTCAATGTTGTGCAATCACATTGGATGCCTAAACATCAACTTAGAAACCTGATTTACATCCAGGGGTGCTGTGATTTTGCACTAACACCTATACTGCAGGATTTCCACCTGGCCTTCCCTTACATGAACAAAATTATGGAATATGAAGCACTTATTGTAGGGATGAAGCTGCCCATCAAATGGAATATTCATCATGTTAAGGTTGTAGGTGATTCATAGTTAATCATTAAATAGGTAAATGATGAATATAAGGTTAAGGATGAAAAGTTAATACCTTACAAAAAGTTAGTGAAAACTCTAAAGGATTATTTTGTATGCATTACCTTAGAGTAAATCCCAAGAGCGTAGAACAAATCAGTAGATGCCATGGCAACAGTGGGTTCTATGCTTCATATTTTTCCAGGGAATAATGATATTCCATTCTTTATAGAAAACCTATGCCTGTCCGTGTATGACATGCCAGAATCTTGCCTAGCTTGTGAGGTTTTTGGTCCCCATTCCCCATGGTATGAACCCATTTTCACCTATCTTAAGGATATCACATTCCCTTCCGATATCTCCCATTCTAAAAATAAAAGCCTAATTCACCAGAATACTTTACAAAGTGGGTGGGGGATGTTCCTTTAACCTATGTCACAGGAGCACAAATTTCTAAATTCATCTTGAATCACATTATTTTCCGGTATGGCATTCCTGCAACCATTGTTACAGAGAATGGGAAGTCATTTAAGAACAAAACTATGAAAGGTATTTGCCAATAATTCCAAATTAGATTGAAATGGTCCACGCCATACTACCCTTAGGGAAATGGACAAGCTGAGGCAATAAACAAGACTTTGGTCAAGATAATGGAGAAGATGGTTAGCAAAATTGGTCGAAACTGGCACCTATAAATCCATCCAGTCCTTTGGTCTTACTGAACATCCATTCACACCCCTACGGGGGTGACACCATATTCCTTAGTGTTTAGGATAGAATCTATCATCCCCTGAGAGATCAAACTTCCATTCCTGAGAATCTCTCTTTGGGGCTATCTGGATAAGGATGAAGATTATCGAGTGGCAAGATTGGCTGAGCTAGAACTCCTGGATGAGAGGCACATTCACGCTCTTAATCACCTAAAAGTATATCAACACAAAGTCTCCTGCAACTACAACAAGAGAATCATCCCTCATTATTTTGAGGTTGGTGATTTAGTTATGAAGGAGAACCAGTTCAACACCAGAGCAGAGCGAGAAAAGAAAGGGAAGTTCGAACAATATTGGTTAGGACCCTATGTCATAGTTGCCAAGTACGGAATTGGGGCATACAACCTGGCTCACCCCAATGGTGATGAGCTCTGGGAGCCCATGAACTCCATGCATCTTAAGTGGTTCTATGCTTGAACATGGCACGTAAAAATAAAAAAAATACAAAAAAAAATAAAGAAAACCAGAAAAAGAAAAAGATAAAATAGGTCATCCACTAGTGAAAACCATGCAATTGTGGCACTTTGGACAGGTCCTTAGGTGAACCCCAGTTTCTGGCACCTTAAGAGGATTCATTGTTCATAATCATTTTGTATTAGGAGGCTAGTTGTTTTTGGCTTAGACCCATTTCTACCTTCAGGATTCTTTGTGTACACCATCCTGTCCAGCTTTGATCTGAATTTTCCTTCTTTTATTCGTTTGTGAGGGGTATGCTCTTTCGCTATCTCTCATCTTACGTTGGAGGCAACTCAACAAATTCACCTTCTTGTTCATAATGCGTGGCTTCTGCCCTTGTATATTCCCCATCTAATGCTGGGGGCATCCACACTTTCTTGGTTACCTACACATAGCTTTGGGAAACCATCAAAAAACATAAAAATAATAGAAAATTGTTTCAAAAAACATAAAAACAAAAGAAAATTGTTTCAAAAAACACAAAAACAATCAAAAATTGTTTCAAGAAAACACAAAAACAATAGAAAATTGTTTCACAAAAACCTAAACAATAGAAAATCGGTGCATCAAAACATATCTTACAAAAAAGTTTACTTGCATTGTCTTGTTTCCTTGCTTTACTTGTTGTTTGTAAAGTGTTTTACATGCTTACTTTTGAGTTGTTTGTTGCTATGGTGTACTTTTTTAGGATTTATCTTTTCTTGCTTAGATTAGATTTATTCTTGCTTGTACATGTTGTGGTGTGTTTTTGCATGTAAATCATGGTGTGTTGCATTAATTTCTGGTGTTCCTTGTTAAATATTTTATTGTGTTTCTTGCATGTGCTCTATTTTGTTATCATTCACATCACATTACCATTACTATCATCACATCTACCATCATCTATACATCATATATGAACAAAAATGTTAAGTATTAGATCATGCATGTATGCTAAGCTAATCATCACATATCGTATCATTAATGTGGGCAAGAGGGGTTGCACATAATAAAAAATCTATCCCCCCCAACACCAATATCAGCATATCATCCCATCCATACACATCAAAATAACACATGAGTAGTACATTTGATATCATCTATAGTTATATCATCTAAACATCCACAGCACATGTATACATCAAACATTGAAATCAAATACATACAATGTACGAAATCAGATAACATCATCACATCGTCCATAAGTGTTGAATTAAACAAATGCAACATGCAATGAGAATCAACATATAGTAATTTCTGAAAAGGGGTATTTCACATCATAGAATTATGCCGACTCATGTCACATGCATTAGAGTACAACATACAATAAAATACATCATCTCATAACCATGTATATCTGAGCCAAAACAATGAGTCCTCATATATATATATATACATGTGTGTCAAATATACATCTATATAAAAAATGGATACATACGAGTCTGTGCTCTATATCAAAACTACCTTCAGTTGAGGTGTACAAAAAGGATACATAAAAAATGTTTGTATACATACATACAATGTTTTGATCAGTACTCAATATAAATACATCATCAATACACAATGCCATCAAAAAGGGGCATGTATCTGAAATAATCAAGCCTTCATCATGAGGCATCATCAAAAATACATTTCTACAATCACTGTACATCAAAAAATCAGCCTTCATAAGAGGCCTATATATAAAAGAATCTATAAAAATACAAAAGTGGCTATCAACTACAACTCTCGCCCTCACTGGGGCTCCCAGGCTTGTCCTCTGGATGTCGAAACTCTGGAGGCTGGGATGGCACTGGTTTCACTGGATACTCTAGAAGAGGTTGTCTCATAGATCTGGTGGAATACAACTTCGTGATCAAGAGCCTGATGCACTTAATCCTGATAATTATGGCAATGCCACTTTCGATTTAGCGACACCACCCTGTAGTATGCAGTCCTATAGAAAAGAGCCTCACCACCAAGCTTGGTGGCATCACAAATAAGATCTACATCACTTGAGGCGAGCATTTCCTAAAGGGCAGTATCTATCTCGCCTATAACTAGGCCCAGGTCTGCCTTGGCCTGTCTCATAGCAGTGACCTCTTGATCCCTCTCTGTGGTCATCACCTATAGCTCAGTGTCGGCATGGTCCCTCTATGCTAATACTACCTGATAACAGGAATGTACGTGATCTCTCTATGCCACAACCATGCACACCTAGGACTGGGAATGATATAGGAGGCTCAATATCTAAGCCAACTTTACTGCTGTCTCTCGGATCTGGCTCTGTCATGCACCTCTATCATCTCCTGGGCTAGCCTGGGCCCAAGCATGATCTCACCCTAATAGTAATGTCACAATGTGGGCTCAGGCGTCATCTCGCTCTGTTATGGAAGTCACACACCAACCTCGAGCCTCGTTTCTCTCCACTCTAGCCACATCTCTCTCAGCTATGAGTTATTGCACTTGTACATGTGTTGTGGCTATCTACACCACTGGCTATGAGGCTATATGTGCCTTAGGGACTGGTCTCTGAGGCACTCTAGAAGATTGCCCCTACTCAAAAACCCTACCTCTTTGTGGTGGAATGGCTACATGTACTAGGCCTTGTGGCCTTGGTCCCTGTGCCTGTGGGGCACCCTATCCATTGTGAGGGATGTCATCAAATGGATCCTCTGGATCTGACCCCAGTGCCACTACTCTAGCTCAATGCTCCACCCCATGCCATATCTCTACAGGAAGGTGAATGCCTGATGCCCAGGCTACCTCTAGAATAGTAAGACACCGGGGTAAAAGAGGAGATAGAAATATGATTTTTTTTCATATGACCACTTTGAAACATAGAACTTATAATAGGATTATGGAAGTGGCTAAAAGTAATGGCAATGTTATAAAAGATCCCAACAGCATCAAAGAGGAAGCTCTCAATTTCTATAAAAAAAACTACTTAATGAGAGGAATATCATTGTTGATGAGGTAATTTCTTTCATGCTGGAGGCTATTCCCCAATGAAAAATTATGGAGCAAATATTTAAAGATATCACTAAAGCTGTCACACTTGAAGAACTGCAAAAATCTATGTTTACTTTCGAAGGTGACAAAGCTCCAGGCCTGGATGGTTTTTCTATTAACTTTTTTCAGAATTTTTGGGAAATATGTTCAGATGATCTTCTCAAAAAGGTGAATGAATTCTATAGAAATGGGGATCTTTTGAAAGAGCTGAATAACACCGATGTTATTCTTTCTCCAAAAAAAATGGATGCTAAGGACTTCAAGGACTTTAAACCCATTAGCCTTGTGAATGTTATCTATAGAATTTTCACCAAAATCGTTGCTACCAGGCTACAATTTATTATGAATGATTTAATCTCAAGGCAGCAGAGTGGATTCATTAAAGGCAGAATTATCCAAGATGGAGTGATTATGGTACATGAGACCATAGACTCTATGGATAATAATAAAAAAAGTGAATATGGTCCTTAATCTTGATATGAATAAATCCTTTGACAAGGTCTCTTGGGTTTTTCTAGACAAAGTTTTAATTAAATTTGGTTTTCCTGCTAAATTTAGAAAAATGATTAAGGTTTGCGTCTCTACGGTTAGATTATCAGTGGTGGTTAATGGTGAGCCAGTGGGTTTTTTCACAAGCAACAAAGGGCTAAGATAAGGAGACACCATATCCCCCCTACTCTTCATTCGTATGGTAGACAATCTTAATAGAACAATTGGTAAAGCAATTATTGACGGTATTCTAAAAGGTTCAAAGCCCACTTCCATCAGCCAAACAACTTCTCATTAGCAATTTGTGGATGATACAATCCTTCTTTTAATGGCATCCATCTCTTGAAGCTAAGGCTACCAAGGCTATTCTGCAACTTTATGAATCTACTTCTTGGGCAAGAGATCAATTATGATAAAAGCTCCATTTTCTTCTTCGACACTCGTGAGGAAAGGCATCTTAAAATTACAAAAATTCTACGCTATAAAATAGGTGCACTTCTAGCCACTTACTTAGGACTCCCTCTTGGCACTAAAAATGTTTTTACCAAGGTATGGAATGATCTATTGGCAAGATTTTTCAAAAAAATGGTTTAGATGAAAAGGAGCCATTCTATCTAGTGCTGGTAAGTGCCTGCTCATAAAAACCACTCTTTAGAATCTACCTATCTATATCATGTCTCTATATAAGATCCCTTCTACCTTTAGAGAAAGAATTGAGAGGATTCAGAAAAACTTCTTATGGCAAGGCATGGAGGAGAAGTTTAAATATCACTTAGTTGCTTGGGATAAAGTTTTTACTCCAAAATCTATAGGGGGCCTAGGCATAAAAGACATCAAGAAAATGAATGAGGCTCTTATTGTAAAAATGGGCTGGAGAATGCTATCTAAGAAGACAACCCTGGATAGAATTAATTAAGGCTAAATACCTTAATCAACATGCAGTCTTCTCTTTTCTTCAAGAAGAGCATCATCCTTATGGTTCCATTTTTTAGAATAATTTAGTGAAGAGCATAAATTTCATCAAACAAGGAAGTAAATGGAAAGTGGGAGATGCTTGTGATATAAAATTTTGGGATGATTACTGGTTTAATTACAACCTTATGGACATAGGTTTGGTGTAGTCAAAGATAGTCTTGAAAGCAAGTATGGCACTAGAATCAACGATTATATTGAAATAAATGGTAACAAAAAGAAATGGAAAAAAAATTCTGTGGATAGAGATGATCTGATCCAAACTATTTCCTCCCTGCAAGATTAGTTGGACCTTATCTCCTTAAGTCAGGTGGATGTTACGAATGAATTGGTCTGGAGATAATTCTATTGTTGGGGACTACTCTGTTAAAATTGGTTATAATACTTTCTTCGACAATAGTCAAACTAAGTTTAAATGGAGTAGAATTTGGATGACTAAGCTAACACCTAAAATTAACTTTTTCTTCTAACTTGCTCTTAGGGTTAGAATTCTTACCACTGACAACCTGATAAGAAAATGTTTCATAATGCCTAATAGATGTCATCTATGTAAAAAAGAACTCTGAGGATATCAGTCATTTGTTTATCCATTGTGAATATGCTACCAAAATGTGGAGTTTTTTCCCTCTCTAATTTTAAAGCTTCCTGGGTGGTTCCAAAGGACTTCAAGTCAACTCTAGACCCAATGGAGCCCACCCTATAAACATTGTGTTGTGAGAAGGCTCTGGAATTTGGTAATGCCTCATGTTATTTGGGGGATATGGAAAGATAGACATGCTATCATCTTTAGAAATAGTAAACAAAATTATAAGCTCAGTATTGGGAAGTTTTCTAATGATATTAAAGAGAATATTGCTATATTTAAACCACCCAAGAACAAGATTTATCCAAAAAATGAAGAGCATATCTTGTCCCAATGGCAGATTGGAGCTGACAATATCTGAAATAATTCTGGTAATAATATTGATAGATCTTCGATAGATTGGCATCCTCCTGATCTCAACTGGTATTAAGTTGAAATTTGATGGGGCCTCTAAGGGTAACCCTAGAATTGTAGCTGGGGGAGGAGTGATCCGGGATCATAAAGTCAGCTTGGTTGCTACTTATGCTGGTAAAATGGGAATACAAACTAATCATTTTGTTGAAGCATTATCTGATTTATGGGGCCTTAGAATTCCTCAGAATCTTAATATCCAAAATATCATTCTAGAAGGAGACTCGCTTAATATCATTAATCATCTTAATCAGTGTTCACCTCCAATTTGGAACATCAAGGACTTCATCTTGGAATCCATAAGTATTTTTCAAACCTTTAATAATATTTGGATCAAGAATACTTACCGGGAGGGTAACAAGGTGGCAGATGCATTGGCTAGGCATAAATGTTAATCATGTTATTTGGGATAATAGTGATCACATTCCTGAGCAAATTCAAAACAACATCCAAGTGGATACTTATGAGCATGCAAATTTGGGGTAAGATAAATGAGCATTTTGAGTGGGTCTTTAAGAATAAGACTTCCACATGTGCTGATAAGTTTAAAACATCACTCAAGCAGATCTTGATGGCCAATCAAGGATATAGAAAGCATAATGATGACTTAAAGTGGATTTATATGAAGATTAAAGCCACACATGCAGGAAATATCTTGCCTATCACAACTTTTAAATAGGTTTTTATAGATTTCCAAGTCCATATTAAGGATGATGATGATCTGGAGTGGGTTTCTAAGGGGGATGAAGTTTATACATGCGGGATTTCCCAGGTACATAGCAACATTCACGCAGGCATTCATGGGAAATGTTATGATAGCAACGGCTACACTATTCATCATTCCCATTGCATGAGAAAAAATAGAGAAAGGCGGATTGGAAACTACATCTATTATAGAATTCCTCATAGGGATTTTGAAGATTATACTTTCAATCACTTAAGCATGGTGAAAATGGGAGGAACCCCTTGTCATATCGAGCCCAGTGAGGACTTGGAGTGGAAGAATAATGAAGAGATTTTGAATCTTCTCAATGAGGGAGGCATCACAAATTTTATTGAGAAGATACAAGGTCATGACCAAATGTAATTTATGAAGGATTGTAAGGATCACAAAGTTGAATATGGCAGACAGAAAATTTTGATCAATGAAGAGTTAGTAGCAAAGAAATAGGCCTTGGAATGGATGGATATTGTTTTGTTAATAAAAGGATTTGACAAAGCTGCTGAGGAGAGAAAATTTGTTGAGGGTAATGAGAAATTGATCTTCGTCATGGCAGGTTTACAGGTCAGCTCTATCCCTCTGCAGTTTGACAAGATCACCCATATGATGGTGCGATACATCTCTTTGGAGGGGAGATTTGTCACAGTGCCCTCAAAACATCTTGTGTTCCTAAATCACTTCCGTAGAAGTTTCACGGTATGTTTCCCCCATTATCTACTTAATTCTCTTGAGTGCTCCATTTTGGAGTTCTAAAAGCATACTCATATGGTCCCTCTACATCAAGGTCTCATTTTCTTGTTGCATAAACTTTTTCTTCTTAAGTTTCCTGACATTTCAACTTCCCCCATCTCTGTTCCATCTTTCCCCCTCACCAATTTTGTTACCCCCATCTCTTCTCCTTCTACCCCCATCACCACTACTGCTACCCCTTTTCCTTCCTTCTTGGCTCCCCTTGTCATCCCCCCCACCTCTACTCCCACCCCCTGCACCTCCACTTCAACCAAACCTATAACTAGGTCTTCTAAAATACTGAACTTGGATACCCCTATTTTGGGGAACGTTCCTCAAGACTTGGAGTTTTCTCATAATCTCCTTTATATTAGTAGCACTGGTTCATAGGAGGCACACACTGAGAGCTCCAAAAAAAGGCTGGAAGCCTTAAAAGTAGACATGTTTCTTTTGAAAGAAGAAGTTAAAAACTTGGCTAAGAAAAAAGGTAAGAGGAAGAAGGAGGAGGAGGTTGATATTGACAATAAATAGATTGAGGATATCTACAAAAAACTAAACTTCCTAGAAAACCGTCTAGGGAAAGCCAAGACTCGTCATGGCCATAATATGGCTATATTTAGTGCAATCAAAGAATTTATTGAGCAGCATGTCCGCAACATTTATAATCTCAGTGGAATACCAAAAACTCTTTGGGGCATGAAAAAGGAAAGCAAACAAACCGTTCAACAGATAGATATTTCTGACTCTACTCATATGATGACATTGATTATGTTCACCTCTTGGCAGACTATTAAATCCAGAATCGACAAAGTTGCCAAGAAGTAATTATGGATCTGCGCTACTCTTGCTACCTTTCTTCGTGTTTTTTTACTATTTTTTGGGTGATCTTTTACAGTGTTCGAACTGGTTTCATGTTTTTGGGTAACTGTTCTTTGGTTACTTTGGTTTTTTATGTCTTATCGGGATCTTGATCCTTATTGTAATGTTTTTCATTCCTATTCTAGCTTCTAAGCCCTCTTTGTATACAAGGGTATAGTCCCTTTCAAAAAAATATTTACCAATAATAAAAAAATGTTGTTTAATTATTTCTAGTTAAGACTATTTAGGTGTTAGTCTTTGTTTACATTAGCATTAGTTTAAATTGTACACACAAAAAAACAATCACTTAAGTAAGATAAACTAAATAGTTGATTACAAATAACATAAAAATCACGTAATTTTTTTTTATTATTATTATCTTGGTTAATTTAGAAGAAAAATTCAATGTGTAAAACAAATGAGAAGGTCCTAGAAAATGGCCTTCTATGGATGGTTTCAGATAATGTTTAAGGATAGAGTCCTCGATATACCCAAAGGTACGTGAGGCCCAAATTTTTTTGGCCTACCCCCTCACTTCAGGGTACCATAGAGATAAGGGATTTGGGTTCTTAGCCAATATACTGACAACCAAATATTTATACTCAGCCAGAACACTGAGTCGAACTCCTTATAGAGTAATGAAATCCCAATAGTTTCACCTGGGTAGGAATGTTTCAATACAATCTATGTTTGATGTGATTTGGTTGTGTGTGAGGGAGATTAAGTGGATGTAATATATTAACCTCCTAATTAGACTATGTGATCAATCAATATGAAAAGTTTGTTTTAATCCCAGAATAACACTTGAATTTGATGAGAATAGACAAAAAGATGCAATTCTTGAACATGAAAAAAAAGAAGAGGACTCACCTAAGGAACACTTCTATTTCAATTTTTTAATTTTTAATTTTTTTAGGAATATAATAACACAACAAGTAGAAGCCACCGAAGTAGAAACCTGTAAAATGTTTTTTAGAAAATAGAAAAAAAATGGAGAAAATGGTGTTAGAGGATAACTGACTAAGTAATCAGAAGAAGACACAGAGATGATCAATGATTGATAGGAATTGTTTGTGATTTTCCCCAATCACTATAATTCACCCCAATCACTAGTGATTTGATAGGATCACTGGCAATTATAGAGAAGAGGGGATAAAAAATATTTTTCAATAAAATTGAAATGGAAGAAAAGGAACTGAGTACCACCAGGCGTGCCAAAATGTTCAAAGATTTTTTTGCTTTCCTATTTTAAATTAATGAAGTGAAATAAAAAAATAAATAACCTCAGAAGATGGTGGGATTTACTGATACTCACGAGGATGAATGAAGATGTTTATGGTTGATTTAAGTTGTTGAGACCAAATGAGTGTACAAGTCTTCTTGTCTTGAAAATCAATTTGAGTTCAAAGACACTAAATAGAAAGCATTAGATAAATGAGTAAATTAACTTCCTAGAAAATGTTCATTCCAGTAATCCAAAGGAACTTCTTTCGAGGATGTTATCTCTCTTTGTAACAATTAAGTGAATTGATACATATAACGATAGAAATAGATAACAATAGATAGATAATGGATGCAAAACTCTAGAACTATAGGTTGAAATAAAGGTCATGTGTGACTTAAAAGGTAGTCTAGGAAAGACTCGATGAGATATGAACACATTCAAAGTAATCATATGATAAATCCTCAGTTTCTTATTCGATCTCATGGAAGAATTCAAACTGATCCTCAACATCTTGTTTGTCAATGGAAAATCAAATTGCACACAGTGTGAGCTCATGTAATATGTTGTACTGTTGTGAGAAAAAGGGGGTGTTGAACTATGGGGAGATCATACGTGCTTGTAATAAATTATGAACATCTAGGAACTTCCATCTAACATTTTAATGCTGAGGGAATCATAAAAATGATGTAAAGTTGATAAATTGAAATTTTATCAAAAATGATGATCAAAGCTCTAAAATGATGTTTTTGATTTCTTTTAATGTTTCTTATGAGTTATAAAAGATAAAAAAATATGTAGGAATACTTTTAGATACACAAGGAGCTAAAATATGCATCAAATCTTCAATGGGAATGATTATAATTGTGGTGTTGTCTTGTCACGCTTCTTAGAGGTTGAATGATGGAAATGGATACAAAAACATTATTGTGAAGATTGATATTGATGCTTGATGGTGTCTTTGTTTTTTTTATGTTGAAGAACAAGATATAGGCTTGAGAAAGAGGTATCTGGTTAAAGATTGAAGATCTAATATACCTAATAAAGAGCACAAACATTTTATTTATAATCGTTGCAGATTAGGTACATGTTGTTGCAAATCAGCAGTACCCCTGGATGTAAATCAGGTTTCTAAGTTGATGTTTCAGGCATCCAGTGTGATTGCACAACATTGAAACCTCTCTCCAAGTGTGGGAATTGTAAAATGAGAGAGGAATCTCCAGATTAGAGGCTAGTTCCTCAAACTCCTCTGATCAGATCTGTTATTTGCACAATTGCAGAGGTTTGAATCCTAATCCCACTCTAAATTCCAAGGAGACAGAGATAGAAAGTGTAAAAATTGAAACTAAACTAATAGGTGATACACCAAAAGAGTGGTGAACACTTCTTATTCATGTAAATTGACACAATTTCATAAAATGCAACATGAAACATCATACACAGGCCGATAAGATGTAATTAGAGGTCTGAAATGAAGTAAGACAGTACAAACAAAGGACTGAAAATTGATCATAGAGTCTGCACTGTCATTTTTCACTATCAAAATCCTTGCATTTGCAACATCAAAGAGGTAGAAACCTGTTACAATCATGAATAAGGTCTGATACTTGCAAAAATCACTTGTTGAAGGTGAAAGAAGAAGCTTACTATCCAAAAAAAATGTTCCATCTCAAAAAATGAGCCAAATCTAGATTTTACAATGCATGGGTCGAGCCCAGGAGAGAGAAAACATGTAAAAAATGTGGGAGCCATTCCCCATTAAATGAAGATGTATTAAAATAGCATGGGAATCCTTACAGACCCATGCCTTGACATTTTTGGCCATGCTGAAGTAGAATGCGACCCATTTTGCATTAAAATTGGTTGTTGAAACGTCATTTCTGGCCATTGCCACGTGCCAGATACGTTTCTTGATTTTCTCTCTCCAAACTAAACCAAAATTAAAAATTTACCCTGGAATCATGTAGAGAATTTCACCAGATTTCCATTGATATAAAGAAAGTGAAAATCCGAGCTCTGAATCGAAAGATATGGCGATTTGAAAATTTAGGGCAAAAACTGGCCAAAATCGGATCGGCAAGCAAAAAGTTTGAATTTTTACCCATTTGGTCTTTGGAAGATTTTTCAAATTTTCCCCGCACTCTACCACTCCAGGTGCCACGTGGCACATTCTGATTGGCTGCGGGCCTTCTAGGGGAACATTTCCCACAAAAACTCCGTCGAGCCATAACTTGAAAAATATGAGGAGTTAGGAGGAAAAATTTACCTTTCTGGAAAGCTGAGAAAGAGCTCTATCCAATGGTTACATTTCCAGAAGATTTTGAGTTCTTAAAAAGAAATATTTTATGTCTGAAGCACAAGAGAAGGAAATATGAAAGGAGTTAGCCAGAAAATGAGCAGGGGGCACATTTTGGGTAACAATTTTGGTGACTCAAAGGGGTCATCTGCCTGCTGGATGAAGTTACCAGTTGCCTGAAGCAATCCATTGGGCATGGAGTCATGAGTTGTATCCTGTAAACTAATCTAAACTTTGAAAACATCCTCTCTGAGCCACTTGGAAACCCACTGAAATGGACTGTGCAAGAGAAAAACCAGCACCACAAAAACTATGTACAAAACTAAACGGTCATACATGCTCCAAAATGGAACATGCAGAGTGTGCACAATCACTTCTTTTACTGAAAGAATAACTACCTATCCTACTCTAACTGGAAGCAAAAGTGGGCTAAACAAACCCTGCAACTGGTTGTGCAAAATAGCTTCCTTTCTTCAAAATTGGCAACCATGCAACTGATTTGGCATTGAACATGGCTGATTGGATGAATGGAAAATCAACAAGAAGCTGGTCTTCCACCCAAATCATCAAGGTATCGGGTGAAGGAAAATTCAATACCTCTTTTAGTTGTTTTGCATTTAGATTGGAGAGGTATGACAGTTGATCCTTGGTTCTTTTTAGCTCATCCTCATGCTTAGGAGAAAGCATGACTAATTGTGACTTCTCCTTTGGTTCCAATGAAGCCAGATACCTGATTGGGCAGGGTATGGTCCTTTGAGTATACCCATTGCCATGATTTTCAACTCCAAGAATGGAGTTCTCTTGTAAAGCCTTTTGAATGGATGGTACAGAAGCAAAGGTAGAACCTTTTTTCCCTTTCTCTTCCTCCAATGAAGGACATGAAAGATTAAAATCTTCCAATCTTGGTTCCAAAGAGCTGCTATAAGATGCAGGCTGCTAAAAATGGGTGCTCTCCTTCATGACAGTAGGCTCAGGTGTTTGGAACATGGATGATGAAAGAGAGAATGGTAGGAACTCAACTAGTTCTTCTTCATCAAAACAGTCCTCCAATTCTGACAGATAAACTACCTCATTGTTGTCCTACTGCAAATGCTCAACTTCCTCCATGGTATCCTCTTGATCTGTAACTTGATCATCATGGTTTCTTTCATCCTCCAACATTGAGTTTGAGGGATCAAAATCTTCTTTAGCACTAGAACTCGAGAGAGATGGAGTAGAAAGAAGAATTGAAGGTTCTCTTGTAGCCTACTTTGCGCTCAAAGCCCTTGGATCTTCAATTTTCTCCTCCACAACTAGAATGTTCTCATCTTCTTTTGGATTTGGAGTAGCTTCTCCCTCTTCTACTACTTAAAGACAATCTTGTTCTTGATAGAACTCTTCCTCTGGCACGAATTTTGTTAAGTCAAACTCTTCGATCTACTGCTCTAGAGGACAAGTTGGGACTGTAGGATATTCTTCAGAGATTTCTTCCTCCATGGTTGATTGTGCAACTTGAATTGAATCAGCATTCTCTTCGAATAGAATGTTAACATGGACACTACTTTTTGAGAAAACTAATTGCTGATCTGCTTCTTCTTTTTGCTCTTCTCCTGCTGCAGCAAATTCAATCCTAACCACCACTTGTTTTCCAACTCCAACCTCTTCTAAAGGCTTAACCATCAAGGGGATATTTTTCATCCCAAATTTAAGAGCCCAACTCTTGAGACTTCGAATTTCTTCATCCTTGTTTGGCTTTTCTTTTTGTTGTTGTTCTCCTTGACTAGAATTCTAATTTTTATCCTCCCAACATGGATTTGGGAATGCAAGAGGAGAAGTGGATTATAACTTGATTGATTTTGCAATTTTTCATGGTGGTGGAGGAGGTAGAAACTCTTGTTTATTTGGAGGAGAGGGTATTTCTGTTAGCTTTTGTGGAGGGGGATGACTGTTTGGAAGGAAAGGGGAAGGAATATTTGAGATGTGGTGGATAACTAGTTAATGGAGAAATGGAATTAACTCCTAGGGCAGAATTGACTGGATTTAGAATTTGAAATTCTAAATGAGATGATGATGCTTGAGTAATGGGAAGAGAAAAACCAGATGATGGTGTAGAACTTACCCATTGACAAGGTTGTTCAACATGAAGTGTATAGAATTCTATTTTTGTTGTCCATTGTGCAAGCTGGGGCAGGATATTCATCATGAAGTCCAGCCTTCTCCTGAGGGCTGAAGTGTCTTGGAAAAGGGCCCTCCCCATGGACAAGGAGTCCTGCAACCAATTATGAAAGCCTTCATTTCAAGCTGTTGCTCTTGATTGCACCATCTTTGCCTCCATCTTTTGGATTTGTTCCAGTAGATCTGCATTTTCTTCTTGACTGCCCTCACAACCAGCATAACCCTTTTTCTTGACATGCTTCATATCCAAACTGACTTTGGCACTACTGCTCATATGGGTAGACATGCTGATTTTTAATTTGATCAAAATGCTGATTTGGAGGATTTGTAAAACATGTTGGAGGTGTGATAAACTGCTGTTGTAAATGTGAATTCCATGATGGAAATGAAGTCATGATTGCACAACTTCATGGAATGGAAAAGAATGAAAAATGATGGTAAGAAGAATGGATGGAAATGAATGGAAAACAGGTCTGCAACTTAGAGAATGAGTTGTTTACTAGATGGAGTCCCCAGATGTGCTTTTGAAAGTGCCTCCAAAAGGCCAAGATCTTTAACAGGAAACACACCAACTTGTCAAAGATAAAGTGGGAAGACCTCTAAAGGGGTGCCCACCGGGCATGCCAAAACTATTGGTTGCCACATCAGCAGCACCCCTGGATGCAAATCAGGTTTCTAAGTTGATAGGTTTCAGGGCATCTAGTGTGATTGCACAACATTTGAAACCTCTCTCTAAGTGTGGGACTTGTAAAATGAGAGAGGAATCTCCAGAATAGAGGTTGGTTTCCTCAAACTCCTCTGATCAGATCTATTATTTACACAATTGCAGAGGTTTGAATCCTAATCCCACTCTAAATTTCAAGGAGACAGAGATTGAAAGTGTAAAAATTGAAACTAAAATAATAGGTGATACACCAAAGAAGTGGTGAGACACTTCTTGTTCATGCAAATTGACACAATTTCATAAAATGCAACATGAAACATCATACATAGGCTGATAAGATGCAATTAGAGGTCTGAAATGAAGCAAGACAATACAAACAAAGGACTGAAAATTGATCACAGAGTCTGCACTATCATTTTTCACTGTCAAAATCCTTACATTTGCAACATCAAAGAGTTAGAATCCTGTTACAAACATGAATAAGGTCTCATAATTGTAAAAATCACTTATTGAAGGTGAAAGAAGAAGCTTGCTATCCAAAAAAAATGTTCCAATCTCAAAAAATGAGCCAAATCTGGCTTTTACAATGCATGGGTTGAGCCCAGGAGAGAGAAAACATGTAAAAAACATGGGAGCCATTCCCCATTGAATGAAGATGCATTAAAATAGCATGGGTGTTCTTACAGACCCATGCCCTGACATTTTTGGCCATGCTGAAGAAGAATGCGACCCATTTTGCATTAAAACTGGTTGTTGAAACGTCATTTCTAGCCATTACCACGTGCCAGAGACGTTTCTTGATTTTCTCTCTCCAAATTGAACCAAAATGAAAAATTGACCCCAGAATCAAGTAGATAATTTCACTAGATTTCCATTGATATAAAGATCTCGAAAATCTGAGCTCTGGATCGAAAGATGTGGCGATTTGAAAATTTAGGGCAAAAACAGGCCAAAATCAGATCGGCGGGCAAAAAGTTTGAATTTTTACCCGTTTGGTCTTTGGAAATTTTTTCAAATTTTCCCCGCACTCTGCCACTCCAGGTGCCATGTGGCATGTCTTGATTGGCTGTAAGTCTTCTAGGGGAACATTTCCCACAAAAACTCCGCCGAGCCATAACTTGACAAATATGAGGAGTTAGGAGGAAAACTTTACCTTTCTGGAAAGCTGAGAAATAGTTCTATCCAATGGTTACATTTCCATAAGATTTTGAGTGATTGAAAATAAAAATTTTATGTTTGAGTCACAAGAGAAGGAAATATGAAAGGAGTTAGCCAGAAAATGAGCAGGGGGCACATTTTGCGTAACAGTACAATCGTCAACAATCCACTTTTTTTTAGGAAAGTGATTGAAAAGTGGTTAGAACCAATTCTAAACAATTTTTTTTGGTTTGTGATGTGGGTAGATGGTTAAGGGGAGACTGGGGACAAGGTGTAGAGGTTAGGATGTAGTGAGAAAATATGTTTGGATGGTTTTGAAATGGTTAGGGTTGATTTAGGGTTGTTAAGTGGTTTTTAAGAGAGATAAAATAAGAATTTATAGTTATAAATTAGTATTTATGGGGTGCGGGATGATATTTATATGGATTAAATATTGTGGAGGATTTTAGACTTAGGATAAGTGATTATATATTAAGTGATGTGATTAAATGACTTAGCTTGAAATATTATTCTGAAGATAGTGTGTGTGGTTAGGGAAATTAGGTGTCTACAGTGTGAGAACAGGTGGTGATACAAGGTATTGTTTGAGGTATTTGAATTCGTTTTGATAGTTATGATCCCATTTGAAGTGGACATCCTTTTTGAGGAGATGATGGAAAGGCCTACAATGATCTAAAGGATGATAAACAAAATGACATAATGATTGGAGTCTACCTTGGAGAATATGAATTTATTTGATATTGGATAAGGGGGCATATCAATGATGAATTTTATTTTGGTGAGGTCTAATTCAATAATCCTGATAGAGATGATTAACCCTAGAATAATTCTGGTAATAATTATGAATACACATTATATAAGGAAAAGGAGGTATTGAATAAGATGGGAAGAAATGACATCGAGGATAAATAAATGGTCTCTTTGATGCTTTAATTTGTCAAGGATATCATCAACGTAGTCTTCTACAAGTGTTTGGATGAGGTCATGGAATATGTAATTCATAGCTTGTTTATAGGTGCCCCCCACATTTTTGAGTCCAAAGTGCATGACATGGTAGTAGAAGGTAACCCAAGGGGTGATGAAATATGTCTTATGTTGGTCATATGTTGAGATAAGGATTTGATTATATTTAGAAAATCCATCCATGAGAGAAACCATTTCAGGGTCCACCATGAGTTTGATAGGATAATCGATGTTCGGAAGACGGAAGTCATATTTATGATAGGTGAGATTAAGATCATGGAAGTCTATGAACATATGAAACTTTCTATGGGATTTTTTTATGGGTATGATATTAGAAACCCATTGTGGATAGTCAATGGGTAGGATGAATTTAGTAGAGAAAAGGTGTTGTAACTCATCTATGATGAGGAGGGATACATGAGGGTAAATCTTGCATAATTTTTTTTACAGGTTTAGTATTAGGTATTGTGAAAATGTTAAGGTCAATACCTGATATGTCACTATATGACCATGTGAAGGCCTAATTATGTTTGGATTGGAAGATTGTGAAGTGATTCAATTCTTTCAAATCTAAATATTGGCCAACCTTTACTATGTGAGGGTATTGTGAAGTCCCTATGTTGACGTGTAATGAGATACAATATTGTAAAGGTAATGGTCCTCTACCCCCATATAAGATAGGATGGATTTGTGGTTGTGGATTGAAGAATATTTATGGTAGGTGATGCAACCTATAATTTCTAAGATAACACCCTAGTCGTGCTAGCACATCACTCAACTTAGACTGAGTGCTCATCTAAAGCATGCAAATGTACTAGGTCCCTCTTTAGGGTTTTTGTAATAGGATGATAACATGATGAAGGAATTTATATAAAGACTCGTAACTAATCCATCATTTTACAGTGCATGCTACCCATGGATCCATTAACAAACAAACTTAAATAGTAATCATGATTGAACACTAACATTCACTATGTAGACACCTATAATTACGCCTAAGTAATTTAAATACTTAAATTGTGCTAATTATCCCCTTTCTTGCAAATCAACGACATATCATCAAAAGCACTCATATTACCTCTTATTTTCATTAATTAATTACAATACACTATTTGATTAAGTTGCATATCCAATGAATACCCTAATTAATGACCTTCCACTAATGAATCACCCCTTCTCCCTAGACTAATTAATTATTATTAATTAATTAGATTTTCCTTCCATTTAACCAATAAATCAATATTTAATTGATTTAATCCACTTCTAATAGCCTAAATCATACTAATATTCCTCTAATCAGCTTTTATAAGCTTACATCTACCTATTAGTTAATCACCTTTGATTAATTAAAACACCCCCCAACTCCCATGACTTGCTAAGCATAAATTAAACCCATCTAAAGTAAGGTTACCTTTAATAAAGCAACCTTATCCATTCCTAATCATGTTTTACCTTTATCCCACATGCAAAGGGATGAAGTGTTTCCTTTATCCATTGGGCTATATAATGAGCCCTCCTTCTACCTTTATACCTACACCTAAACTTCTTGAGAAAGAAAATGCAAAGCATATAGCAAAATAGATTAAGAGCTTGTATTTTGTTCTTGTGAGAGTTCATCATCTTCAAGAGTTAAGATCTTTCCTAAGTGCTTAGGTCATATGGGAGGTGTCAAAAGGGTCTTGTAGCCCAACTTTGATAAGCCCTCATTCCTAGGTTCTTGGAACACTAAGGACAAGCATTTTTGATAGCCATGGAGCCTACCTAGGTTCCTTTATTTATGTGTTGTTAGAGAATAGATGATTTTTAGATGTTTAAACATTGTTAGGTTCAAAGTTTTGTCTTAATTAATGTTTAACATGTAACCCTTGTTCAATTCTCATCATGATGGTGCTTAATATGTTGTTTGATTCTTGCTAATTAAGACTATTTAGGTGTTAGTATTTTCCTCACATTTAGCATTAGTTCAAAAACAACACATGCATACATTTGGCATGCCTAATGGGAGCTTTAGTCCCATGGCATTTTAGTTTAAGTTTCATTGTTTTGGCTAATTTTTGATATGCACATGTAGTAAATAATGTCTATTTTTCTTGGAATTTTTGATAATTTGATATGTGTAACTTCATGTTCATAGCCATCATTTTAATGGGTTATTGCCATTCTTAAGCTAACTTGTCAAAATTTGAGATATTATGAGTTTTCTTGTGGTTTTTGCCATATTTTGGTTGCAGGTCTGCCACAGGCACATTTTTAGGAGTGCAGACATGGCTTTTGTGGTGCACACACCTCTCTGGTGGCACAAGCTCACTGTCAAAACGTGGTTCTCTATTTACTGACCCTAAGGCGCATACACGCTAACCTCGGTGCACACACCCTAACTTGTGCACAGATGCACTAACCCATGCACAGACGTTGTTTCATACTGTACCTTCATTACATTTCTAAACCTGTCAGATCAGTGCACACACCCTAACTAGAGCGCACATGTTGTTTTAGTGGTGCAGGAACCTTTTTTGGTGATGCGGACATTATGTCAGAATCTGAGACTGTTTCATAAAATGGTGGGACACATGTTTTCTTGGTAGCGCACATGCTTTTCTGGTGGTGAACACATTTTCCCAGTAGCACGAGTGTTCTCTTTGTTTTCCTCGAAGGTGGCACATACATTGTTTTTGTGGCACACATGCCTCTTTGGTGGTGCATGTTCCTGGTAAGGAAAAATAACACAGAGTGGTGCATGCATTGATATCATGGTTCGCACATGCCTCTTGGGTGGTGCAAGTGCACTATAATTCAAAACAACACAGAGTGGCATATATGCCGTTACCCATACACGTAGGCACTAAAAAAGGGGTGCAGGTGTGCTTTTGTACTTTTTAAAATTAATGAGTTGAGGTGATAACATTCTTGCTGGTTTTATCTAATCATATACTTGTCTTTGTAGGCTGTTTTTACATGTTTGTACTTGATTAGATAATATTTTTCATTGTTTACTTATAGGAATAAGATCATGTATGCTATTCCATCATGTCCCTTGGGGCGATCTTGGGAATTAGAAATGACTCGTAAGTCCTTTTGATGCTTTAGAGGATGTTAGGAATATTTGAGCTAGAGTGGGTTAACTTGGTATAGTTGAATTAAAGTGTTTTTCCATTCTGATATATTTTTGGATTTTGAAGACATCACATATGCTCTTCTCTTGCATCCTTGGATGACCTGGAGAATCAGAAATGGTGTCTTATTTTTTGATGGAAAACTACTAAAAATCGTCATACAGGACTAAAACACCATCGCTTGTCAAAGAATGGAGGAATCAAAACAAAAGTAAAAAACACTACTAATACAGTTGTTATACATGTTGCCAAACGGTGTTCAAGAAAACCACAGCTAATTAAAAAATATAAAATGAACAACATATTCAAAACACCTTTGGCATATTGCCCAATAGTTTCGAATAGTGTCAAGGGTACATCCCTCTTCCGCTCAACTATGGACATAACCCCTTTGGCATAACGCCTTAAGCTACAACAATGGGGGTGGTTCCAAGAACCCCAAAGTAGTCCATGCAAGAGGGAACCTTGTGGATGAAATGGGAAGTGCTCCGCACTACCTATCTGACTAGTGATTCCTTTGTGAGATAGAGTTACAAGTTGTCCCTACGCATGACCCTTTTAAGTACACGATGGATGCATTTACTGCCCACATGTGCTTGAAGGGGGAAAGTCAAGATACTCCCAAACTAGTTCATTGCAACTTTTTGGGTAAATCGTCCCACTCGTGGATAGTCTTTGTAACACCTAGGATGAGAGAACCACCTAGGAAACTATACTTTGGCCAGGAGCCCACTTTGACCATTCTAAAACAGTGTTGAGTTGTGAACCATCTTTGTATTGCGAAACGTGTGACGCCTTACTTTCGCTTAGTTTTTACTTGCCTTAGGGCGAGGTGAAACTCTGCCAAAGTGAAGCCAGCATTTTTGATCCCTTTTTTTATTCACTTCCTTCACATTCTTTTGACACTTTGTTGATCAAAAGAAGGGTGACTACCTTTGTGTTACCAATCGACTGTTTTCTGTCACTTTTATGTCTGTTTACCGCCCATCCATGTTTGCGGCTGGGTAATTTAAACGTCTAAAGTGTGTAGAGGCGTATTCACGTCATTGGTGGCCATTGTGATCTTGATACCCATGTCAAGGTCATCATTGTAGTTAGGCGTGGTTCATCATCTTGAACTTCCTTAGAAGGGTTAGCTTGTTTGTATCGTATCACTACAATTTTGATATTTACGTCTTGTTTCTTGTAAACTCGACATAAATATCTATATTGTAAGGTTATGACTGCACACATTTTTAACTATTCCTAGCTATACTTTGAGCTTTTTAGTTCGATTTCTATTATTACCTTGATTTTGAAGAGTGCTGGGTGTTACCATTTGTGCATGTTATATCAATAGCACCTTGATATCAATACCTTACTTTCTCACAAAGTTGGTTAACATATCTTGGTGATATTGTTGTGTCATTCATGAATTGTAATTGGCACTTTTTGAGATATAGGTCTTAATCGAGTTTGAGCTCACTCCTAGTATATCTTGATTAGGAGGTCACATTGACTTTTTGTATTTACTTACATTTTGTTCATTCTTGTGAACTTAGCATAAGTAAGAACATCTTGTTAATCATCTTGTGACACAATACTACTTTTTGAAATGTAGTCTAGGAGGTACTTCATTTGACAGGTTTAGGTACCAAACACTCATGTCACTGGTGATTTATCACTCTATCACATTGGTATTCTCACATTGTTGATTCACTCATATTCTTGACAATACAACTTGCATTTCACTTAGGTGTGGTCACAAAGTTTTGAACACATTTACAACTTACCCTAGTGAAACCACCATAAAAACATGGCTCCTAAAACATGACTAGGTCTCAAGAAATAGACATACGAGGAACAACAAGTGCAAGCTTGGGAAGCCTCTAATAGAGAAGGGTCAAACCCCTTCATTGGACATGATCTAGGACCTCTGTTTTCTGCAAAAAAAGAGATAGAAGATATGGTCGATCATAGTAGAAATGAATTAGAATCCCCATGTGAAGAATTTGATTTTGACCCTACTTTATTAGACGAGTTTCTTTAGAAAAAAAGATAGAGAGTGTTAACACAATGGGTCATAGAATTAGGGGCCAAATTGCCCACTGAAAATGAAACAATCCCACCTGTGAATAACGCTATTAAGGAACAACACCCTCTTATCAATATGGAGGATATTTTGATGCATGGACATGCTTCTACCTCTAATGAAAGGAATGATAAAGTGGTGGGGCATAGAATACCCTTTATCAAAGTGCCATGTAGAAACAAGACAAAACATGAGACTGGTGAATAACCTCCACAATACGAGGAGGAAGAACCTTTAGAAGAAGAAACCATAATTCAAAAATAGATTAGTAACCTAGGCTGAAAATTAGCTTTGCTAACCTCCCATGTTCAGAAGGACGCAAGAAAAAATGTCAAAAAGTTTAAGCCTAAGGTTAAGATCAATGAACTCCATAGAGAAAACCAAGAAGAAGATGATACAGGGTATCATCACATATACATCCCCGCTTCTCCCACTAGAGAAAAATTTCTCACACAAGAGGTACAATCTATGAAAGTGACACTCGCAAGCCTTCAAGAGAGAAATATAGGGAGCATTAGAAGTATCAATACGAAGAATTATGCCCCTATCCTTTTGACAAGACAATGACCCTCCAACCATTTGCTAAGAAATTTGATATGCCAAAATTTGACAAATATAAAGGGAAAGGAGATCCATGGGATAATGTCAAAGATTTCTATATGGCATGTCAAGAGGTGTCTTATATTGATAAATATCTCATCAGAATTTTCCCCAAGAGTCTCATAGGTCAAGGCTTAGAGTGGTTTACACATTTACCACAAGGATCAAATTTCACCTAGCCAGAATTGGCAGAAAGGTTCATGTGTCACTTCTCATACAATATAGAGAGTGATGTCACCATGGCAGATTTATGTGGTGCCAAAAAAATGCCCTAATGAGACTTTTTCCAGATTCCTCCAATGGTGGAGAGGGTATAGCTAGTCGTTTCCCTTGCACTTTCCCTGAAAAACAACTGGTTAGTATTTTTTTCCCAACCTAAACCCGGATATATCTTTCCACCTCCAAATGCATTGTGTTCACAATTTTGAGGATGTCATTGAAAAATGGGTTTAGATAGAGAAATCTCTCATTGAAAAAGGTACCCTAAAACCCAATCTAGAGATAATAAAAATTTCAAATCCACGGAGAAGCCAAAGGTCTTTAACAAAAATAAAAATGTGGTTGGAGATGAGATCACTGATTCTAAACGTGTACAAAGAGTCGAAACTGGTCAACCTTTTAAACTGACGAAGGGACCAATTCAACCACCACCAAAGTGAAGAACGTTAACATCTCTTAATGAACCTTTATCATTCATACTAAAACAATTGGATGTGGCCCACATGATGACATATCCTACAACACAACCATTTGATGACAAGGCTCCCAAAACTTCATGGTATAAGGAGCATGAATATTGTGAAATGCATCATGTCAAAGGACATAAGATAGACAAATGTTTGTGACTTCATCATTATATTCAAGACCTCATTGACAATGGGGAGATAGAGGTGGATAACCCAAGAAAAACGTAGGCCCCTAACGAGAAAATGGGGATATATAAAGAGCCATTCCCCAACCATGATAAATTAGAGAAGTCAAAGCCGGATTAGGGAGAGTCATCCCAAGGTTATAAAGTAGTGAATTATTTGTACACCAAAAGAGAAAACAATCATTATGATTCACTTATTGGATGTATTCTCTCTCCTACTAATCTTGTCAACACTATCTGAATCAAGGGAAAGGATTTTGCTGCCGTAACAAGGCATGCCTGCCTCATGATTCCAAAACCTTCTCCGTCGACCCCAAAAACTAGTAAATATAACCTTTTAGAATAACTTAAGAAGACGTCTACTAAGATTTCAATCTTATATCTTCTCAAGATATCCAATGTGCATAAATACATTCTATACCAAACTCTTTAGGGGTCGGGCATGTCTTTAGAGGTTGATCCTTCACACCTTCAAGCTGCAGTGGCAAACATCATACCAAATGAACATATTGCCTTTAACCATAGAGAGATCCCTACTAAGAATCCAACACATAATCTTCCATTATATATTAAGGTAGTTTTCACCCGTAGGAAGATCAAACGGGTGCTTGTGGATAATGGATCTGAGTTGAACATTTGTACACTCAAATTGGTTAAACAACTAGGACATACCGAGACAGATCTTGAGTCTAATATCATCACTATCACTGCATATGACAATGAAGAAAGGGAGTTAGTGGGCACAATCACATTTCCCATGGAGGTTGGTCCCACTTGCCATCAGAAAAAGTTTCATGTCCTAGAATTGGAACTTCTGTATAATATGCTTCTAGACTAACCATGGATTCATACCATGCAGGTCGTACCATCGACATTTCATCAATGCATTAAATTGAAGCATAAGGAACACACCATTACAATACAAGGAGATTCAAATCCCTTCGTTCACTGTAGAGCTCTCAATAGCTTTGCACGAAAGGGCACATATGCATGTCCCTTCACTGATATAGCTTTCCCTCTCCAATCTAAGGCCATGGAATCCTGGGTGGATTCAGATTCTCTCAGTTCTTGCACTCATGGTGTGTCTACTTAAACATTTCCTTTTGATTCCTAGGAAATGAAAATCCTCAAATATGGCTGCGGAGAATATAATGTACAACAAGTGATCTTGGTTTTGGACCTCTCATTATCACCTAAGACTAGAGGTCAACCCAACTACCACTTTAGAATACCTAGAAAAGAACACACTATTGGGTCATTCTTACATGGAGGATTATAGCTGAGGAAAAATTACTTGATCTACCTATAACTTGGGTCCTAGAGGATACTCATCCATCCTGCTATCGAACCCTGGAATATGAGAAATCTAGCAAAATAATGTACTCCATGGGCTACAAGGGCCTAGGATGTGGTAGAAATAAACAAGGATAGAGGGAGCCAGTACCTATGCCACATTTCAAAATAGAAATATATGGCATTGGGATTTTCCCTTACGGAGAACACCCCTAATGATCAAGATGCTACTTGTTCCAAACGTGAGAATAACTCTGACTATCTAG
This sequence comes from Taxus chinensis, assembly GCA_019776745.2. Classification (NCBI taxonomy): domain Eukaryota; kingdom Viridiplantae; phylum Streptophyta; class Pinopsida; order Cupressales; family Taxaceae; genus Taxus; species Taxus chinensis. The sequence continues at coordinate 1,006,152,507 of CM034146.1, forward strand.
AAAGTGATATGGATTCCCATTGTAGCCAATATGAGGATCTAGCCTCTACAAACCTTTTCATGAACAATGATGTCCTAACCATAACCCCCATGGAACTAACCCTTGACCTTGTATACCCTTCCCTTGTTGAATGGGACCAACAACGTCACATGTCACTAGATTTATTCGAGAATGACGAGGATATCATGTAGTTCATGGGCATAAGGGATACAATTCCCATTAGAGATCACAAGAAGGGTTTCTTTATTGACTTAGATACCTGCACCTACTTTAGCGAGGAGGCTAAGCTTCATGGTCAACAAAACTTAAAGAAAAGTGAGGGAAAAAGTTCCAACATAAAGCCTCGGCAAAAATAAAAGTCTAAGTCACACAGTGAAAACCTCTTTGAGGAATTGGCTGACAAACAAATAAAAAAATCAAAAGACAAACAAAGTGACCATGCCAAGGATGAAAATCTCATGGAGACATCCTTGGATGAAGATCTCAACCTACCTCCTGATCCTACATGTATGGAACACTTATCCTAATTACTAGTCCAAGAAACCATTGATGTGATTATTGGTACAGAAGAAGATCCCAAAATAGTAAAATTTGGAGCATCACTCTTGGCTAGAGAACAAAATACATTCACTATGCTACTATGAGAGTTTATATATGTTTTCGCATGGTCTTATAAAGACATGCCCATCTTAGATCCAACATTGGTCATGCACAACCTAGTTTTGCACATAGATGTTAAGCCTATCAAACAGAAACTCCAAAAGATGCACCCAAGAGTGGCCTTGCTAATTAAAGAAGAGCTGGAAAGATTGCTGGTGGTAGGATTCATCCGGCCTATTGATTATTATGAATGGATATCAAACAATGTTCCTATCTAGAAAAATCATGTTGGTATCTGAATCTGCACAGATTATTGGGACATTAATAAGGCTTGTCCTAAAGATGATTTTATTCTACTAAATATTGACATGATTGTCGACTCAATAGTAGGGTATGAAATGTTATCTCTCATGGATGGTTTTTTCAGGATACAACCAAATCAAGATAGCTGAAGAAGACCAGCACAAAATGGCTTTTACGAATCCTTGGGGAACCTTCTATTATCAGGTGATGTCGTTTGGTCTCAAAAATGTAGGAGCTACTTATCAACGGGCTATGACAGTAATTTTTCATGATATGATTCATGATATCATGGAGGACTACATAGTTGACATCCCAGGAAAGTCTAATACAAGAGAGGATCACCCTGTAATTTTGTGGTGTATATTTGAATGCCTATAAGAATACAAAGTTAGGTTAAATCCAAAGAAGTTTGTCTTCGGTGTGCTATTAGGAAAACTATTGGGCTTCATTGTATCAAGATGAGGTATTGAGGTAGACCCTTCTAAAGTGTTTGATATTACTGAAATGCCTCCACCTAAGAATATCAAGCAACTACGTAGCTTACAGGGGAAAATTCAAGCCATTCACCATTTCATCTCCCAGCTTATAGACAAGTGTCACTCATTCACCCACTTGCTTAAAAAGGATGTCACTTTCATCTGGGGACCTGAGCAACAACAAGCCTTTGCTTTGCTAATACAATACTTGGCTAATCCGCTTATCCTCATGCCGCCAACTCTAGGAGAACTAATATTTCTCTATATTTTCACTATCGTAATTTGCTATTAGCGTGTTTATCACCTAATACAACCTTGGTCATAAGGAAAAAGTGGTGTATTATTTGATTCAACCCTCATCGCCTATGAGCTCAATTATCCTTAAATTGAGAAAGCTTGCTTGGCTGTTGTTTTTACTTTTATAAAACTTCGCTCCATTACCTATTGAATACTAAAACCAAGCTAATATCCAAGGTTTGACCCACTCAAGTATTTACTGCATCTAAACCTGCCCTCACAAGGTAGAATGGCTAATTAGATCATTCTACTCAGTGAGTTTGACATAGAATTTGTACATCAAAAATTAGTTAAAGGACAAAGTACTTGCTGACCAGCTAGCGGAAGCACCTTTGCAAGGCACTGAACCTTTGAATCTAGATCTGCCAGATGCCTCCTTGCTCTACATTGAAAAATATGTCGTGTGGAAAATACATTTTGACAGGTCCTTTTACATTTCATTGTTCAGGTGCAGGAGTGGTCCTTATTACTCCTTCTATAGATCCTATACTATAGGATTTTCACCTGGGCTTCCCTTACACAAACAATATTACGAAGTATGAGGCACTTATTATAGGAAGGAAGCTAGTTATCAAGTAGAATATTCATCATGTCAAGGTTTTGGGTGATTCAAAGTTAATTATCAAATAGGTTAATGATAAATATAAACTTAAGGATGACAAGCTCATAACTTACAAAAAGCTAGTCAAAACTCTAAAGGAGTACTTTGTGTGCATTACATTTGAGTAAATCCCAAGAGAGCAAAACAGATTGGGAAAATGCCATGGTGACAGTGGGTTCTATGCTTCGTATTCCACCAAGGAATAATGACATGTTCTTTGTAGAAAATTTATGTCAGGTCACGTATGACATGCCAGAATATTTCTTGGCTTGTGATGTTATTAGTTCCAACTCCCCATGGTATGAACCCATCTTTACCTGTCTTAAGGACAACATGTTCCCACTTCCTGATATCTCCCATTCTGAAAATTAAAATCTTGATTCACTAAATAGCCTATTACACCCTTTTAAGAGGTACACTTTATCATCATCACTATGATGGGAATCTGTTACGTTGTCTGAATGTGATGGAGTCAATCTAGGCAATCAAAGAAGTACACGAAGGGGTGTGTGGAGCACATACAAAGGGAATGGTCTTAGCTAAGAAATTGTTAAGATTAGGCTACTATTGACCTACCATGGAAACTGATTGTTTCAATTATGTCAGGAAATGTGTACTTTGACAAAAGTATGGAAACTTCATTCATGCTACATCACAACCATTGCAACCTATCACTACCCCATGGCCATTATCTAAGTGGGGACTTGAATTTATAGGAAAACTCACTCCTACCTCATCTGATGGTCATACACATATCATCATGGCTACGAAATACTTTACAAAAAGGGTGTAGGCTATCCCTTTAACCTATATAACATGAGCCCAAATTTCTAAATTTATCATGAACCATATCATTTGTCGATATGACATTCCTGGAAGCCATCGTTACAGATAATGGGAATTCATTCAAGAAAAAAATTGTAAAAGGTATTTGTCAATAGTTCCAAATCAGGTTAAAATGGTCCATGCCATATTACCCTCAAGGTAATGGATAGGTTGAAGCCACAAACAAGACTTTGGTAAGGATAATGGAGAAGATGGTCAGCAAAATAGGTCGTAATTGGCACTTACAAATCCATTCAACCCTCTGCGCTCACAGAACCTCCATTCAAACTCCTATGGGTGTAATTCCATATTCTCTAGTTTTTGGGACATAATCTATCATCCCCTTAGAGTTTCAACTTCCTTCCTTGAGAATCTCTCTCAGGGACTATTTGGATTAAGATGAGGATTACCATGTAGCAATATTGGCTGAATTGGAGCTCCTAGATGAGGAGGCGCATTCACACTCTTAATCACCTAAAATTTTATCAAAACAAAGTCTCTAGAAACTACAACAAGAGAATCATCCCTCGTTAGTTTGAGGCTGGTGATTTAGTCATGAAGGAGAACTAGTTTAAAACCAGAGTGGAATGAGAAAATAAACGGAATTTTGAACCACATTGGTTGGGACCCTATGTTATAGTCACCAAGTACAGAACATAGGGCATACAAATTTTCTCACCCCAATGGTTATGAGCTCTGGGAGCGCATGAACGCCATGCATCTTAAGCGGTTCTATGCTTAAACATGGCATAGGAATGTCACAAAGTAGAAAAATAAAAAACATGGTAAAATGATCAAAAATACAAAAAAATCAAAAAGATACAAAAGAAAAAGAGAAAACAGATCATCCACAGGTGAAAATCACGTAATTGTGGCACTTTTGGTTAGTCCTTGGGTGAAAACCAGTTTCCAGCACCTTAGGAGGATTCGTTGTTCACAAGCAACTTGCATCTAGAGAGTAGCTTTTCTTGGTCTAGCCCTAGTTCTACCTTCGATATTCCTTATGAGTCCCATCCTGTCAATCCTTGATATGGCTTTGTTTTTCTTTTTATTCATCTGTGATGGGTATGGTCTTTTGCTATTTCCCATCTTATGCTAGGGGAAATTCAACAACTTTACCTTCTTGTTCATAAGCACATGGCTTCTACCCTTATATATTCCCCATCTAATACTAGGGGCATCCACGATTTCTTGGTTACCTATGCATAACTTTGGAAAACCATCCAAAAACAAACAAAAATAATAGAAAATTGTTTCACAAAAACCTAAATTATAGAAAATTGTTTCAAAAAAACCTAAACAATAGAATATTGTTTCAATAGAAAATTGTTTCAACACACCAAAAACAATAGAAATTTTTTGCATGAAAACAAATCTTAGAAACAACATTTACTTATATTGTCTTGTTTCCTGCTTTGCTTGTTGTTTGTGTAGTTGTTTGTGTTTTTTATTTTTGGGTTGTTTTTTTCTTGGGTGTAATTTGTTAGGATTCATATTTTCTTGCTTATTTTATATTTATTCTTGCTTTTGCATATTGAGGTGTATTTTTTGCATGCTAGTGAATCATGGTGTATTGTGTTAATGCATTGCATTCTTTCTTAGCATTTGATTGTGTTTATTGCATGTGCATTGTTTTGTTATCATAACATCACATTACCATCATTATCATCACATCTAACATCATCTATATATCATATATCAAGAAAAACATAAGTATACATCATACATGAATGTTAAACTAATCATCACATGGCGTATCATCAAATGAGGGCAAGAGGGATCACAAATATCAAAATCTATCCCCCCCACACCCTTATCATCATATCATCCCATCCACTAAGTATGGCACATCTCATAAATAAGCACATTTGATATATTCTACAAGATCACATCATCTATAAATAAAAGCACATGTATACATCAAACATCAAGATAACATACATGCAAGTACAAAATCAGACAACATCATAATGCATCCATAAGTGCTGAATCAAAAACTGGCAACATGCAATAAGATTCAACATAGAATAATTTCTGATAAAGGGAATTTTACATCATAGAATTATGCCCACTTATGTCACATGCATCAGGAAACAAAATAATAAAGTACATCATCAACACGTGTATCTGAGTCCGAAAAGTAATCCTCTATATACATGTGTGTCATATACATCTATATCAACAAAAATGGATATACATAATTACTATATCTCATAAAATCCTTCAACTGAGGCATACAAAAAAATGGTACATATAATAGAATAAAGGCCTTCATTAGAGGCATGTATCAAAACTAATCTATATCAAAAATGACTTCAGTTGAGGCATACAAAGATGAGACATCAACAATGTCCACATATCTATATAAGTATAAAATGTCTAGATCGGTACTCAAAATGATACATCATAGATACAATGTTCCATAAAAAAGGGTCATGCATAAGAAAGAATCAAGCCTTCATCATAAGGCATCATCAAAATCCAGAGTATACAAAGTTATACATCAAAATCATCCTTCATAAGAGGCATGTATACAAGTAATTTGTACAATAAAAATGGAGCTCAACCAAAGCACTCGCCCTCACTGGGGCTCCCAGATTTGTCACCTGGGTGACAAAACAATGGTGGTTGAGATGCCCCTGATCTAGCCAGATTCTCTAGTATGGGCTGCCTCACTAATCTCATTGATTGTCTTAATCTTCATGATCGAGAGCCTATTACACTCGACCCTGACTATTGAGGTAGTACTACTCGCTTCTCTAGAGGAACTACCCTATAATAGGTAGTCCTGTAAAATAAATCCTCACCACCAAGCCTCGTGGCATCATGTATCAAGTTTGCATCTCCAGAGGTGAGGGCTTCCTAAAGGGAAACATCATGCTCACGTATCACTCTACCCAAATCGGCCTTAGCCTATCTCATGGAGGTAGCCTCTCGATCTCTCTCAGCAATCATAGTCTGCAACTCAGCTCATTCCTGATCCCTCTATGCAAGAAGACCCTATGATCATGTATATACATGATGTCTCTACACAACCACCATCTGCACCTATGACTGGAAATGGTGTAGGAGACTCAGTATCTAGGAACTCTGTGCTGATGTCTCTCGAATCTAACTCTGTCATGCTACTCTGTCATCTCCTGGGCCAACCTGGGCCTGAGCTTGGTCTCGCTCTGAAATTAATGTAACAATATGGGTCCAGGACTTATCACCCTTCACTGTTGTAGTCACACACCAGCCTCGGGCCTCATCCCTTTCTACTCTAGCTATCTCTCTCTCAACTAGGGCCTGTTGTAACTACTGTTGTATGGTGGCTATCTGTACCACTAGATGTGAGGCTATATGTGTCGTTAGGGCTGGTCCCTAGGGTGGTCTGGACGACTGGCCCTGCTCTAGGACCCTCACTATAGATGGCTTAACTGGTGCCTATACTGGGCCCTACGGCCTTGGTCCCTGTGCCTATGCGGCACCCTAACCATCATGAGGAATACCATCAAAAGGATCCTCTAGATCCATCCCCACTACTCTCTCTCTGCACTCTGAACCATGCCATATCTCTATAGGTGGATGAGCAACTACTACCCAGGCCTCCTCTGGAATGGTGAGGTGTCGGGGGTAATATAGTGGCGTACCAAGCTGTGTAATCTGTTGTGGTCCCTGGATCCCACATCTGTCATGTTGGGTCCCATGCTTGGGTGACCACCTGTGTAAAATTCACTCGATCTCAAGCCACCAGTATGTGAGGCCCCATAGTCTTCCTCTCTGAAACTCTGCGTGCATACTAAATGTCTAGCTATGGGACCCCCTATACTCTGCCAAGCTTCCATTGGCACCTGTCAACTCGATACAAATCAATAATGTAGTTGTGATTGTCAATGATATAGTGCTCTAATGAGCACACACTGAGCTCTATGGCATCCTCAGGTGACTAGAAATGTCTGTAAGGCTGCCAAATAACATCTATCACTGACAACTCATCAAAATCTCACCTATATCTGAATAGGTTGCCAAGGGTGGCCGCATACATCACCACCTGTCTGCTACCCATGCCATGTAATATGGCTCCTGTAGGTCTTAGAAACATGTAAAGTGCCCACAAGGCATTCTGATGGAAATGTCGTCCCATGACCAGATCTAAAGTAAAGAGGCTGGACCCACGATCTTCTGACCATGGTATGTGATCAAATGTAAATCCCCAGTATAAGTGGGCCAAAATGTACTGTCCCCAACAGTATCTCTCACCACTAAAGATGCCATGAACCAAAGGTAACAATCCTCTTGGGAACAACATACACTATCTTATCAGTGAGTAAAAACCCATTGATAAGCAACAAAATATAGAGAGTCCCCCGATGCAATGTGGGGTCGGAGATGCACTCATGCAGGGCTATAGTCATCCTATCATGTGGAATATCATCTACATCGAAAAGGTCACTTGCAAGCTACTCTGATCAGCCCTACATCTATGTTGTACTCAATCAAGGTCCCTATGATCAGCATGTGGAGGATCCACCATACATCCTTGAGGGTCACAGTCATCTCCCCTGCGGGTAATCTAAAACACTGACTCTTGTTATGCCATCACTCAGCTAGCGCAGTCAGTAAGACATGATCCAGTGTGATGGATGGCATCCAAGACATGAGGTCTAGCCCCACCACCTCGAGAAGTATCGTCATGGCTCTTTGGTCATGTCGGCGCATACTCCCCCTCTACCTCTACTATCTGGGAGTGGCACTCCCACATCTATAACACTGGTAATCATCTCTACAAAATAAAAAATCACTTGTTAGTTACTAACATTTCTTCTAAAAAATCTATCTAACATTTTAGGGGTTAACCCAAAAATCCTAAAAAATTCTTCAAAGTGTCATCTTTTTGACATTTTTCTATCTCTTCTCCTCCAGTTTGGGACATGTGTGCCCCCTTTTGGATTCTTGCGCACCCTTCTGGGCGTGTGCATGTGTGCACGTTTATCCTCTGGCACTTGTGCCCTCATTCACATGCATGTGCACCCATTTTTGGCATCTATGTCACACATTTGGTGTTTGCACTTGTGCGCATGTATCCCTAGGTGTTTACGACCCCCTTTTAGTGTGTGTGCCATGTTTTTAGTGTGTGCACCTCCTTTTCTGTATGTGCACACGTGTGCACATGTGTTGTGTGTGTGTGCATGTGGTGTGCGTGTGTGTGTGTGTGCACTTCATGCCTGCGCTTTGTGCGCATGTGTAGTGTGGCGCAGACACCCCAACAGGATGCCTACGCCCCCAAACTGACACCTGTGCCTATGTGCATGGACACTGATGTGACTTTTTAAGGATAAAAGCAAATATTAAATCATTAATGAAAATAATTAATGACCAAAGTTTGGTTACTCATGAAGGGGGCTATCATATGCATGCCACTGGTACCCTTGGACTGCATCTACGTGCCTCAATCGGTCTTGTGTGATCACCATTTTCCTCATCACTATCAGAGCCTCACAGTAAAAAAATTTCTAAATGGCTTGGTTAAAGTGAATTGGTCGCGATGTTTTTACCCCCCTAGGTGGGGGTATATTAACCCATTTTTCACTGCCGAGAAGGCCTGGAGGCTCGTTTCGATCGTTGTTTTTCTCCTCTATTCACCCTAGAATAATTATTTTTATTAAATAATTATTTTTCTTTTATTTTTCATTGTATTCGGGCATTTTTTTGTTGTCCGGTACCCCTTTCTTCTCCCTCAGACAATTTTATTTCTCCTAGGTGATTTTTCTACTTCTCCACACTCTCGTAAATAATTATTTTTAAAATAATTATTTTTTTATTAATTTTTCCACTTAACGAGGGCATTTTTTTGTCGTTTGTTTCTTCTTTCTTCCACCTAGGGAACTTTTTGTTGCCCCTAGGCCCTTCATTCTATTTATTCTCTTTTCTTCTACTGTCCATCACATTTTAGAAAACAGAAAAATAAAAACATTAAAATATGTCAAAAATCCAAAAAATAGGGCAATTTTTTTTTCACAAAATCCTAAAAAAGTAAAAAACTTAAAAAAAAGGTAACTTGCTTATTACGGCTGAAACTTGTGTCTTGCACATGGTATTTTTCTCCATGTCCTACTGGTTTGTCTCACATATTCCCCAATTAATATGACTCACAGATCGCAAGATTCACAACCACTCACAAAGCTAGTTGCTTGCTTCGTCTGTACTCTGGGGCACGTTTGTTGCCTGGTGCTGTTTCATTGCACACAACACTTTTCTTGGACCCCATGTCCCATTATCATTTCCCCTTGCATGTATCCTTTCTCAGGGAATCATTTTTTAACCCTTTTCATCAATCACAAACTTGTGGATCTCTTCAACACTGATAACAAAACATTTGTACAACTATCTTGATCATTGTTGGGTTAGATATGTGTGTTTGTACTTGTTTTCCCTATTAGATGAGCTTGTTTCCTTCTCATATTGCATTGCATTATTTTATGTTGCATGGAGTTGGTATTTTAAGGAATGGGACAATTATTCATAGTATGGCTTTTCATGTCATTCTACCTTTGTCGTATGCTTATATTTTTAATAAGGACCGATGACGTAGCTCCTATGGTAATATGATGACATCAAAAGTGTTCTAATACACTGCAGCTAGAGGCTAAGATCTTCTCTCCCCTCCTTCGTATTTCTTCTACGTCACCTTATTCTCACCCCTAATATTCTCTCTCACCAGGGCATCCTTGCCCCTTCACATTCTTCTATCTATCTCTCACATTTTTTTTAATCATCGATCGTCTTCTTTCATCACCCCATCGACACCTGAGGGGGCATATTTTCCTCCTACTAAGTTTTCTTCTAACCCTCCAAAATTTTATTCCGTCTACTATCTTTGAAGTGGCGTTACTTATGCCACCCCAAAGAGGGACAAATGTAGACACCTATAATTACGTCCAAGCAATTTAAATACTTAAATTGCGCTAGTTATCCCCTTTCTCGCAAATCAACGACATATCATCAAAAGTTATCATATTCCCTCTTATTTTCATTAATTAATTACAATACACTAATTGATTAAGTCACATATCCAAAAAATACCCTAATTAATGACCTTCCGTTAATGAATTACCCCTTCTACCTAGACTAATTAATTATTATTCATTAATTAGCTTTTCCTTCCATTTAACAAATAAATCAATGTTTAATTGATTTAATCCCCTTCTAAAATCCTAAATCATACTAATATTCCTCTAATTAGCTTCTATAAGCTTACATCTACCTATTAGTTAATCACCTTTGATTAATTAAAACACCCCCAACTCCCATGACTTGCTATGCATAAATTAAACCCATATAAAGTAAGATTACCTTTACTAAAGCAACCTTATCCATTCCTAATCATGTTTTTATTTTATCCCGCATGCAAAGGGATGAAGTGTTTCCTTTATCCATTAGGCTATATAAGGAGCCCTCCTTCTACCTTTATACCTAAACCTAAACTTCTTGAGAAAGAAAATGCAAAGCATATAGCAAAATAGACTAAGATCTTGCATTTTGTTCTCTTGAGAGTTCATCATCTTGAAGAGTTAAACCTCTTTCCTAAGTGCTTAGGTCATATGGGAGGTGTCAAAAGGGTCTTGTAGCCCAATTTTTATAATCCATCATTCCTAGGTTCTTGGAACACTAAGGACAATCATTTTTGATAGCCGTGGAGCCTACTTAGGTTCATTCATTTATATTTTGTTAGAGAATAGATGATTTTTAGATGTTTTAAACATTGTTAGGTTCAAATTTTTGTATTAATGAATGTTTAGCATCTAACCCCTTGTTCAATTCTTATCATGATGGTGCTTAATATGTTATTTGATTCTTGCTAATTAAGACTATTTAGGTGTTAGTCTTTTTCTCACATTTAGCATTAGTTCAAAAATAACACATGCACACACCCTACTCAATTAAACAGAATGACACCTAGAATCAAATAATATCCTCCATCTATTAATAAGTATAGAAGATCCTTAAAATGCTCTCAATTCATCTTAAGGTGCATATGAATCTGATACACATTCAAAATCATACATACATATCTACATCTCTATGATACATCATACAAATCTCTCTTTTACTATGCACCTAATCATATATATAGGGTGGGGACTTTCCCTTCACCACTAAACCATTCCAGAAAATAGGTTGTATGTTATTAATAGCCACATGTCGTTTTATAATTATATCCACACATGCAATTGTGCAATCTATAATCCTCTTACAGATAACTGAAGTGTTTATTCTATTCTTAGCTTGCCTCCATGCATAGACATTTGAACCACTCTTCTAGATATATACAATGCTTGGCACACACTTATCTGCATCATTTATGTGTTCTGCACACCATCTTCCAAAAATAGATCCTCATGCCCAAAATCAGCTAAGTCCTGAAATCCGAACCTACCTTCTGTGTGCGGGTCCTTCCTGTCCTTCCACACCTTCAATCCTAGCCTTCTATCCCACACAAACTCCTTGTGTGATATTTTCCAAGTATTCTTTGATCAACATTACCCCACACTAATCTCATTGTTGTCCCGACAATGGTTATCTCCAAATTTTAAATGAAATAATAAGAATGAAGAATGTTGACAAATAAAGAATTTATATGAGGTTATTTAAGCAACCTCCTCAGTATCAGTCTGTTGCATTAGCTCTGGATACTCTTCTTTTATTGAAGCCTCCAAATCCTGCCATTTAGTGAGTTCCTATTTCACTCTCTGGGATGTCAAAAACTATGGACTCCAACTCATCCCACGTAATTTTCCCTTTCTCATTCTACATAACCAACAAAATAATAGACATGGATGTCATCCTTCCTTCCAAAAGGTCCATCTTCTATACAATTAGTTTGCCAAGCTCTTCCAGCTGAGTCTTGTGCGGCTCTTGTGCTGCTTCCAGGGCCTCACACTTTTGTTTAACCATTTCTAATCTCTCCGAGCAGCCCAAGGTCTCATCTTTCATAGCCTTCTGGACCTCATTGTTCTCTTCCAAGGTCTTAATGTCTATGAGTGCCTCTGGAGTTGTGTAGATATTTAAAGCTTGATATGCTTTCTTCAAACACCTCTTATAATGCTTGCAATAACCATTCATATGATGTGATTTTCCTCATCACCAATGATTTTTCACTTTCTACATCCTTCTTTGATTGTTCCAGTGCTTGTACATGTAGAGTTTCATCTTTGAGCACTAAGTCCACCAACTTCCTGACATAATGTATCACTGAAGGAAATGTTTGTAGTATCTCAGGCTTCAAGTGTGGCCTAGCCTTGATTACATTTTCCCTAATATCCTCTACAACGCTTATGAATACTTCATTATTATTCTGTGTGAAGTCCCTTTCCTGTGTTATGTGCACTATCTCCTCATCTTTCATCTTCAACTCTTCACGCAGTGCCTTGATTGTGGAAGATTTATCCATGTTCCTTCTGGCCACCTCTGCTGAAACTTTCACCAGCACATTACTATCCTACTCATCTGACGTGATAGTAGGATTTAATGTCATGTTTCTAGCTTGGGGTTCCTTCTTCAATCACCTCGACACACATGAATCTTCACATAAATTGAAATTAGGATCATCCATGTGGGTGTGCATCGACCAGGATAGTTTCTTTTGTGTTCACACGGTCGCCGTATCCTCATCCATCAACTCCCTGCCAAATATATCCTCCTACACTATTGTGCTCTGGAATCGGGCATGGAAAATATTTCTTGTGTCCTATGCATACCCCATGGCTAGTGGAATATGCTCTCAACTGACCCTTCTAGACCTCTGCTGTTTAGGAACTCTAGCTTCCAAATTTGGAGCTTGCATCTCCATGTCATGTGTATCTTCTCTAGCTATTTCCTATGGTCTTCTCTCTTCTTCATCCTTCTCCTTTGATGCCTCACCCTTTTCTTCTGTGTGTTCTGGGGGTGTAGGAGATGTAGGAGCACTCTCCTCAGACTCTTCTGCCTACTCACTAAACTTCATTTTCCTCGTTCTTGGTGCAGTTTCTTCCTTCTGCAGGGAGATTCGGGGTGATCTACACACATAGGTTGGGGTAACACCTTGGGTCCTTGTTCTCCTAAATACCCTTTTAAACCTTTCCTTCCTTTGGACCACATTCAAGTCCTCTTCCTTCCCCTCTTGTGGTTGAGGAAGTGTAATAATGCACTCAGATTCCCTCTAACTTGTAGGATGTTTCCTACCCCTATGCTCCATGCTACCACTATCCTCGTGCTCTTCCTCCTCATCCCGCACTTTTATTTTCTTTGAGTGATTAGGTGATAGGACATTCTCCATTGTATTCTTCCCTTTTGGTGGTGTGGGAAGTGCGAAATCACCTTCCACAAATTTATTGTTCTCCATCTTCGGCTTCAACTAGAGATATACTAATGCTACCCCCATATCTACTACATCCAAGCTTATTGGCTTGATGTTCATCACTTAAAAAATGATTATCTCCATGTAGGCACTCCTGTTAGGATATACATACTTATTTCACAGTGTATGGTAGTCGCAGTCTACCTTGTCTACATTGAAGTTTAATATGCACGTGTTGGTAAACCTATAAACAGAATCCTGAAAATACCTTACAATGAAAACATAAGGTAACTTACACCAAGAACTCCAAGTTCCATCCTTCATTGGAAATCATGTGATACATAAATTATGGTATACAACAAACTAAACTTTCTTTCCTACCATTGTTGGTAAGTCCTTTGGAATGCACCACTCTTCTCCAAATTCCACGTGGAGCCTATCAGAGCACTTCTCCACCCTTTCTTCACCTCATCTGTTATAGTCACCTTGTATAGGTATTTTCTAAATCTTTCACCTGGGGACATGTTCTCCATGGGGTATTCCCATATCTTTTCCTTTGGTCCATCTGGTACTCTGATTTCCATGAAGACTAGCGATAGGAGAACAACCCCAAAGCTGATCTTCCCTCCGGTACATGCTTCCTCGACTATTTTCTCTACAATATAGATGGAAATTTTGTATATTGTACCTTCCAACATATTTTTCACCTCACGAAACCACATGGTGTTTACCTGCGACCACCGCTCCTGATCATTTAACTTGGTAACCAAGTGTGGTGTAGCTTGTACAACTGAAATTTTTTTTAATTTGTTGATGTCCATTCTATGTGGACCCTTCAGGTATCCCAACTCCTATTTGGTATTTAAAATCAAGTATTTTTCTGTGAGGTCACTTTTTATATCCTCCCCTATGGCCTTCAAACTTTTCACTGATGAAACAAGTGCAGACAATATTCTAACTCTATGTCCTGCAAAGGATAAGAAACCTTCGTGAACCCTGCTCATGAGCCACTGGTACAAGGGCTCATACTTCCCAAAGTATGGAAGCTCATACAACTGATATACCCCAATTTTCTTCAAGATCTTTTCACCCACATCATCATATACCGACATGTCATCTACCGTGTGTTTGTTGGTTCTAACCATGAGTAAGGAGTCAAGCTCATTTTTGTTCTCTGATGTTCTCTGATTATATTCACTCACCTTACTTTTTCTAATGGGTGAATCCCATTCTTGGCCAATAATAACTCCTTTTGGGTATTGCATCTCTTCTTCCTCCATGAAAACCTTCTTCTTTTCTTTTTCTTCTGCTGTAGATGACTTATTTGGTGTCATTTGTACCTTTCCAACATCTCCTCTTCACTCCTGCAACTCTGTGAATCAAACCCTAGCTTGATCCAACTCTACCCTAGGTGGAAACCTTGTAACATAACTCTTTTTTATCTCCCTACTTTTCTCAAACCCTTCACCGCCAGGATGAAATCTTATTAAATCACATATATGGTTATCACGCTTGATTTCAAACCCTTCGTACCTTAAATCGATCTCTTGGATCTTTGTAATTGGCTCTTCTCTCAAATATTCTTAGTTGCAATGATAAAAATGAATCCGCATCCCTTCCTTATATAATTTTTTCAAATTTTGATGCATTTACTGCTCCTCATCTACCAAATATCCCTTCATTCATTGACCAAATCCATTCATTCTACATAGTATATCTCCGCACCTAGGTATAACCTTCTAGCATGCCTTCCTACATTCTAGTCACAGACTTATTTTCAGTGCATGCTCCTGTAGCCGAGTACCTCATCATTGAACCTTCCCCTGGTAAATATCATGGCCTCTACTTACCTCACATTATACTATTCCTTCATCCATCTTCATCCTTGGTCACCTTTTGAGAAGTAATCCTCTTTAAAGTATACCTGTAGAAGCTAATTTCTTCCACCTTTCAAGTCCCTAAGTCCTTTTCTTGGATAACGACAACCACCCCACATGAAAGGTATGTGTAGTCCTCTACGCATAAACATTATTCATATAGTAATTAGCTTCATGCACACAAGCATGCTTATTACACAAACATCGACTAAATTGACAAAGCATAGTGACAATAATGAAAAATACATCAAGGAAATACTGAATTGAAAACCTAGACTAAATGGCAACACTGCCTTATTACAAACACCAAGAAGACTTATTTATAGTAGGTCCTCAACCTACTCCCATTAAAGTAACCAAGTAGCCATGTTCCATCAAGTGCTTCTAATTAGCATGCACCTAATTCAAGTATAGAGGTTATAACATACGGCCCCAACCAGTGTACTTTGAGCTTTCCTGGATGGCACAAGGACTTTGAGTCATAAAGAAGAACCATTTGTCTAATCTCATACTTTTTATCTCTTATGTTTCTTTCATGCCATGCTTTCTACCTGGATTTTTCCTTCTTCTGAATCCATCATGCTATGGCTCAGTGCTCATCCAGTTGAATCATCTTTTCAATCCATTATTCCAAAGCTTGTTCATCAGCTAGACCTCCAACATGTGCAATGCGTAAAGAAGGTAACATAAATTCTATAGGAAGGAAAAATTCCATGCCAAACACCAATTGAAACAGTGTGGCTTTGTTCAATCTCTTGTAGATTGTTTTGTATGCCCAAAGCACAACTGAAACCTTTTCAACCCAATCCTTTCTTCCAACATCACATATTTTTGTCAAAGTCTAGCCCAAAATTTTGTTAAAAGACTCATCAGTTCCATTTTCCTGAGGATGATAAGGTGTACTTTTGTGGTGTGCAACCATAAACTCATCTAATAGGATCCTGATGGTCTCATTCAAAAAAAAATTTCCTCTATCACTTTTCAAGCTTAGAGGACATCCATATTGTGTAAGAACATTCTCCCATAGAAACCTAGCTGTAGTAGCTACTGTGCAGTCTTTGGTAGGTTCTTCTTCTACCCACCGTGTGAGATAATCTATGTAAGTAATGATATAACATGATCCAATCCTACACATTCCTGGTGAAATAGGTCCCACAAAGTCAATGCCCCATTTCTCAAATGGTTCAGCACTAGGTCTCGAAGGCATCTCATCTCTTTGCCCTATTTTTCCTAGGCACTGACAATGAGCACATGCCTTACAATAGTTTTTACAGTCTTTATATAGTGTCTCCCACCATAATCCAACAATTAAGATCTTCCAGGGAGTTGCATCACCTGCTAAATGTCCTCCTGAAATACCACCATGAGCTTCTTCCATGATATCCTTACACTCATTCTTTAATACACAACGAAGTAGTACTTCATCTCTGCCTA
This sequence comes from Taxus chinensis, assembly GCA_019776745.2. NCBI lineage: Eukaryota > Viridiplantae > Streptophyta > Pinopsida > Cupressales > Taxaceae > Taxus > Taxus chinensis. The sequence continues at coordinate 1,006,169,238 of CM034146.1, forward strand.
ACTTGTAAAGGTCACCATTGATTAACATAAACGGTGCCGCGTGTATAGCAAGCTCCTTCTTTTCTAATGATTTCATTCCTTCTTGTGCCATACCTAGTCATAGAAAGACAACAATTGTAATTCCCGCTAAAAACAACCCACTTGAGACCCAAGAAACAACCTAGGATTAGTTAGGAAAATTATGGGATAATATTTTTGTTTAAAAGAGTCTACTACAAGGTTACAAGGTGATAGCTATCACTAAAAAGTTCCAAAACAATTCTAATCCACTAGAACAATTTTTTTTATTAATGATTTTTAGAGTTGCAAGGTCCAAAATTTAGGGTTAGGAGGTTGAATAAGGTTCAGAGGGTAAATTATCACCATACCCACTCTCTAACATGCTCAGAGATTTAACTTGATTTTTCTCACACTTAATGCATTCAAAATTTCCTTCAATCATTCCCATTGGATAGGAAATTTCCCCACCTTTCTAATGGTATAAATAAGTCCTTCTAACTCTTCATAAAACTCAAGTTTTGGGCCGATGGGCCTCAGTGAAAAGTTTCCCCCAAGAGTGGGCCTGTGGGCCCAGGGATGAAAATTTTCCCAAAAGGGCGGTTTGGCGGACCGTGGGGAGACTTTTGAGATTTTTTCCCTGCACAGGGGTAAAACCCACTTTTCCACCCACACTCTCATGGGTCCAAAGAGGACACGTGGTGCCCTCTAAGCTAAAGTGGGGGAAAATGAGAAAAGGTGGGGCAGTGAAGTAACTTGAGAAAATTTGCCAAAGGGGGAGGTAAAAGGGTTAAGTTGCACACACGGGCCCGCATGTCTGTGAAAATGATTTTTCCAAAGCAAAGGTGGGGATGTAGGGCTGTGGATAAATTTAGGAAAGTTTTCTAGTATTAGATTAAAATGTTAAGATCCAAAATCCTCCCACACCTCCACCGAGCCACGTGGCAGCACCCGATTGGCTGCGGGTTGGCAGGGTTGCAGGGAAATTTATAAAAAAAATTGAAAACTATTTTATAAAAAAATATTAAGGTACAATGGTTCCGCCCCTCCACCATGCCATGTGGTAGCCTCTGATTGGTAGTAGGCCAGCAAGGTGACATAGAAAATTTCAAAAAAAATCCCAAAAAAATTTCTAAGTTTTTAAAGGAAAAAAATTCGGGAAGCAGGCCCGCCAAGGAAGGAAAACTCCAGAGGACCTTAACTTTTGATAGAGAGATCAGTTTTGGAAAAATGAGGACTTTCTGGAAATCTCTCAGCACTCTCTTTTCACAGAAGTCACTAATTTTAGATTTTGATAAAGTTTAAGGGGTCAGTTTTATAAAATGGCTTGTAGGCTTTTTATAAGCAAACTGGTAAATTTTAACTTAATAAATTTTGTTCAATTTGATCTTCTCCTTCACTCAACATGCCAAACAGACATGGAGGATTATTCTAAGAATGACTTAGGATGTATTTGGAAGGTAATTTTTCTTGATTGATTTCAAATTTGAATTTTTACAACTTTTGACGACTAAAAGATTGTGAAAAGGTTTGCGCCCAATTTTGCAATATTTTAAAATATTTCCTTAAGTGTTTTAGTCTACCTAGAATCATTTTTACCTCATTAAGTTCAATTGATTATTTCACTTTCCTCTTATCTATTTGTAGGGTTATTTGAACATTTGATTAAGGAATTTGTAAGGTATATAGTGAAGTAAAAGAGCTTATACATTTCCAGAAACAAAGATTAAACTATCTCTTTTTCCATGCAATGAAACATTGAATTCATTCCATGGTAGCATTAAACATTTTTCCTTCTTCAATTAAACATTAAAACAAGAATTTAGTTTCTATCCTTTTCAAAATCATATATTATAAACAAGGCAAAATAATACAATTTCTTCACATTTTTTTCTTTCTCTTCCACCTTCCAAATAGAGATTCCAATCACAATTTGATGTTCCAATTCAAAACAACAATTCAAATGAATAAAAGTATTGCAATCCTTTATTGACTTAAAATATACAACTTTACATCTTTCAATTTCTTGAATGCAATAACAAATTTAAATTTCTTTCTTTCAAACTTCAAAATTCATCATACAGATTTCATTTCCTTCACATTCTTTCAAAGAAAAAATAGATTCTATCTCTTTTTCATTTCACTTTACAAATTTCATAATCCATACATCCTCTTTCCATTTCAAAGCATTTACAATACATCCACTTCAAAGTGGGAAAGGTTACAATGGGATTTCATTTCACATGGACTCTCAAACTGTCTTTCTCCTCTGCTCCAGAAAAATAACATGAATTTCTCCTTTTGGATCACAACAAAGGTAGGGGAAAGGCAATGCTCTCCACCCAACCAAGACATCCAATGAAAAGGATAATTCATCCTTCTTCATTGGCCCCCAAGCCCCAACCAAAATGCAATACGAAATTTATTTCAACTCATGGCAACAAGAGGCTTCCGTATCACAAACCAATCTTTCAACATGCACATTTCAAATAAAAAAACATAGTCCAAACAAGACAACAATTTACAAATGCTTTGAAACATTAAGACAAAACTCAGGCTTCATCATGCAAGACAAAGGAGAAAGAACTATGGGGGAATCTTCTTATGCCTCCAAATGGGAATTGGGTATCCACCTATAACAAACCTCTAATATAAATCATCACACATATCCTTATGCCCCCCACAAAGTAAGAAATGTAAGTTATTTATTTTCCATGGTGGATCCCAATCCCAAACTCCCCCCGTAAGAATTCTGATGCCACTGGAATTCCCTTATGCCCCCCACATGGATTCCCCATAGCCTTCTCCTACACCATTCCTAAGCAGTCTACCCAAACAACCCACACATATGCTAACACATTCACACAATAATATGTACATTTAAAAAAATAAAAGAGTATTTCAAGAGCCAAGCTCTTACCTCTGCATGATGGAGTTGTCTAAGTTCCAAAATAGCAATATCTAATCGCATGCAATCAATCCACAGCTAATCACAACATGTAACAGTCTTCCCAAAAGTTCCTCCAAAGAAATAGCTTCAATCAACAAGAAAATTCACCCCAAGGAAGTATTCTCAAAAGTTCAACAACCTAAAACAAAGCAAGGAGTTTCAATTTTATAGAAGAGGGAAGAGAAGAGGATGAGGTGGATCCATGTAGGATGCCACATCACACATCGTCAACTCCAACACAAAATTCAAATTCATTCTCCAAAGAACAATAAAGAGGTGGGTGAATAATATGACAAATAAACTTACACACTCCAAAAATCCCACACCCAAAGGACTAAATTTAATAAAATGTATATAAGAGTGTAATTAAAACTTACAATTTGTCTTCCCAAAATACATTCAAAAGGTCTAAAATCAACCCTCCAACCATAGGTATGGTTGGTAAATAAAATTAAGAGGTATGGGAACAGTTTTACTTGTCCCACAAGCCTCCAAAAATAGCCTCCAAGGACAAATTCGAATTTCCAAGGAGGTGGAGTGTTTCATACTCCAAAATCTGACTTAGACAACTCTTACACATACTTACACGTCACTTACACATACTTACAAAATTTAAAACAAAATCCAACAACTTCTATAATTACTTTCTTATATCCCAAATTTTATTTATTTATTTATTTTAACAATATGATTACTCACATTAATTCTCCACAATTAAAAGAATCATGAAAGGGGTAAATGCATCACAAAATAAACACATGTAAACAATAATAAGAGGGAAACACATTAATAAAATACACAAATCCCCTTGGTCACATTCAAAGGTAATCCCCCCCATGGGAATCCCTAACAAAACAACACACACACACAAAACATGTTGCCATGGTGACCTTGTTGAATTCATCTAGAATTCCCATGTGGTTGGTCTCTAATCCCCCAATGTTTGTTGTTATAGTTTAACCAGCAAAACACAAATACCTCCTTCAGCCTTGTGGCCATATCAAAACATCCAACATGATATAAATATAATCATAAAATCATCTATACATATGAATCACAACAACATCAAGGAAATCAAGAATATCACTTACAATTTATATAAACAACTATATCATCATCATATAATGTCCATTTTCTAGGTCTACTCACAATATCCAAAAATCACATGTCCAAAAAACATTCATAATATATCCATGTCAAATAGTATATCATCATCCACATATAAAGTGTCTCTAATAATCATCATGCATCATAACTAAATCAAGATCAACAATAATCCATGATCCAACATCTAACACCATACTAAATCAAAACTATAATAATGTCCATAATGTAATCAACAGTACCAAGATCAGTATCAAAAGGTTTTGAAGGGAAGTGGGCACTACATCCCCCTTCCCCTTAGACTCAACTTCCTCTTGGAAGTCACTGGAAAAAATGTGGAAACTGAACTCGTAATAAGGTAGCATCTCCCATGTAGCTATAGTCTCATCATATCTATCCCACTACACCCGAACCTGATCAATCTCTCTTCCTCAAAGGTCAAGGTTCTTGTGATCTAGGATGCCAACGGGATCTACCATCACCTGCCCCTAATCCTACACCTACAATGATGTCCAATATAGCACATGAGAAGGATCTATAACATATCTCCTAAGAACTAAAAAATGAAACACATCATGTACGCAGGACAAGATGGGTGGAAATGCTAGATGTTAGGACAAAGGTTTAATATGCTCTAAGATCTCAAAAGGACCAACAAATCTAGGAACTAACTTATAACCTTTTCCATAATGGATAGCACTCTTATGTGGCCTGACATGAAGGAACACCTTCATGCCCACATCAAAACTATGATCGGTCCTATATAGTATCTGCATACTTCTTTTGTCTGTCCTATGCCTCTTGTATTCTCTGTCTAATCAAAACTACCTGTTTCTCCATGTCCTATAACAAATCTAGTCCAAGAGAAACCCTTTCCTCTAGCCTATTCTAGCTAAGAGGTTTCCTACACTCTCTACCATACAAAGCCTAAAAAGGAGCCATGCCTATAGAACTCTGAAAACTATTATTGTAGGAAAAATCCACTAAGTACAGGTACTCCTCCCATTTAGACTACTGATCCATCACATACATCCTAAGCATGTCCTTTAAAATTTGATTCACCCACTCAGTCTATCCATCTATCTCGAGGTGATATGTTGTGCTGAAGTTGATCTTCATCCTGAGGGCATACTGCATGGTAGACAAGAAATATGAAGTATACAAAGGATCGCGGTCAAAAATGATCTTCCACAGAATCTCATGTAACCTAAAAATCTCATCCAAATATACCCGTGCCACTACTCAAGTTGTATAAGTGATCTTCACCAAAGAAAAATTAGCCACTTTTTTCAATTTATCAACTGTGACCATGATGGCATCGTGGTGATAACCTAACATCGATTATCCAACAATGAAATCTATGGAAATGGTGTACCACTTCCATTACGGTATAACATGAAGAAAGAGAAGGCCAACTGGATGTTGATGCTTGGACTTAACTCTCTAACAATCTAAACATTATGACACGAACTGGGCCACATCTCTTTGAAGTCCTCTCCAATGATACAACTATCTCAAGGTGGTGTGCATCTTCTTCACCCTGGGATGGGCTGAATAGGGTGCATGATGTGCCTCTAACAAGATTTCTTGCCTTAAGCCTCCATATCTGGGAACATAAATTTGTCCTCTGTTCCTAAGAAGACAATTTTCCTCTAAATAAAAACCATTAAACTTCCCCTCGAGGGGTCTCTGGGACTCGATCTCTTCTTGAACTGCAATGTATAAGTTTTCAAGAGGAAGCTACTGAATAATCCTACTCTACAAGTCTGTGGTCACTGAGGTGGCCATAGCCACATGTCTCCATCTACTAAGAGCGCCTGCCACCACATTCTCCTTCCCCTTCACATGCTCAATCTCCATATCATACTCATAAAGAAACTCCATCCAACGCAGCTAATGCACATTGAGATTGGGCTGCATGAAGAGATGGTGAAGGATCAAGTTATCTGTCCCAAGTGTGAATCTTTTACCAAGGATAAAGTGCCTCCATAAAACCAAAGCATGCACAACCTCCAAAAGCTCAAGATCATGAGTTAGATAATTAATATCGCAATCCTTGAGTTTACGAGACTTAAAAGCTACAACTCTTCCCTCCTGCATCAACACACCTCCATGCCTTGCTAAGGAAGCATATGTGCAAATGAAAAACTCACCTTGTGGATCCAAAACCGAAAGAATTGGTGTTGTAGTGAGACACTCCTTTAGTCTCCTAAAGGCTTGCTCACATCTGTCTGACCAAAAAAACTTCTTTCCTTTCCTTTGAAGGGAAGTAATGGGGTGTGTAATCCTAGAGAAGTTCTGAAAAAGTCTCCGATAGTACCCTACTAATCCCATGAAGCTGCATACCTCAGTCATATTAGTGGGTGTTGGCCTATCCATAATGGCTCTAATATTGGAAGGATTGATGGCAATAGCTTCCCCAGAAATTATATGACCCAAATACTGCACTTCCATCTGAAAGAATACACACTCCTCCAAGTTCCCGTAAAGCTGTTGCTCTTAAAGACACTAAAGAACCTGGAAAAGGTGCCCCTCATGCTCCTCATGCGTATGTGAGTAAATTAAAATTTCATCAAGGAAGATGAGCATGAAGTGATCTAAGAAGGTCATGAATACCCCATTCATCAAACTCATAAATACTGTGGGGGCATTAGTCTAACCAAAAGGTACCAATGTGAACTCATAGTGGCCATATCTCATACGGAAGGTGGTCTTATGAAAGTATGCCTCCAAAATTCTCAGCTGATGGTAGCCTGACTTAAGATCAGTCTTAGAGAAAATTGTGGCTCCCTGCATCTGATCAAACAAGTCATTAATGTATGGAAGGGGATTATGATTCTCTATTGTTACCTTATTCAGCTAGTGTAATCAAATTACTTCTTGATTAATTATGATTATCACCAGCAATAAAACACCAAATAACACAATATTGGAGATAAATTCTCTCAATGAAAGTATAATAGCTTGGCCACTTTGAGAGGGAAACCTCCAGAACATATAATAAGACTCAAATACTCTGCGAAAAACAATTTTTCCAAAGCAAAGGTGGGGATACGGGGCCATGAAGAAATTTAGGAAATTTTTCTAGTGTTAGAGTAAAAATTTAAGTTCCAAAATAATCCCACGCTTCCATCGAGCCACATGACAGCACTCGATTAGCTACGGGTTGGCGGGGCTACGGGGAAATTTATAAAAAAATTCCAAAACTATTTTCTCAAAAAGGATTAAGTTGCAAGGGTTCCACCCCTCCACCATGCCATGTGGCAACCTCTGACTGGCAATGGGCCGGCAGGGTGGTAGAGAAAATTTCAAAAAAAATCCCAATTTTTTTCTAATTTTTTAAAGGAAAGCAATTCGCGTAGCGGGCCTACTAAGGAAGGAAAACTTCATAGTGCCATAACTTTTGATAGATATATCATTTTTTAGAATACAAGGACTTTTTGGAAATCTCTTGACACCCTCTTTGCATAGGAGTCATTAATTTTAGATTTTGATAAAGATTAAGGGGTCAATTTTAAGAAAATGGCCTACAGGCTTTTTAAAAGCAAATTGGTAAATTTTAACTTAATAAATTTTGCTCAATTTGATCGTCTTCTTCACTCAACATTCCAAATAGACATCGAGGATTGTTATAAGAAGGATTTAGGATTCATTTGGAAGGTAATGTTTCTTGATTGATTTCAAATTTGAATTTTTACAACTTCTGACAGCTAAAAGAAAATGAAAAGGTTTGGGCCCGATTTTGCAATGTTTTAAAATATTTCCTTAAGTGTTTTAGTCTACTTGGAACCATTTTTACCTCATTAAGTCCAATTGATTATTTCACTTGCCTCTTATCTATTTGTAAGGTTATTTAAACATTTGATTAAGGAATTTTCAAGGTATACAGTGAAGTAAAAGAGCTTATACATTTCCATAAATATAGATTAAACTATCTCTTTTTCCGTGTAATGAAACATTGAATTCATTCCATGCTAGCCTTAAATGTTTTTCCTTCTTCAATTAAACATTAAAACAAGAATTCAGTTACTATCCTTTTCAAAATCATATATTATAAACAAGGCAGACTAATACAATTTCTTCTCACATGTTTCATTCTCTTCCACCTTCCAAACAGAGATTCCAATCACAATTTGATGTGCCAATTCAAAACAACAATGCAAATAAAGAAAAGTATTGCAATCCTTTATTGAATTCAGCTATAAAAATTTACATGTTTCAATTTCTTGAATGCAATAACGGATTTTGATTTCTTTCTTTCAAAATTCAAAATTCATCATACATATTTCATTTCCTTCACATTCTTTCAAAGCAAAATAGAGTCTATCTCTTTTTCATTTCACGTTACAAATTTCATAATCCATACATCGTATTTCCATTTCAAAACATTTACAATACATCCACTTCAAAGTGGGAAATGTTACAATGGGTTTTCATTTTGCATGGACTGTTAAATTTTCTTTCTCCTCTGCTTAAGAACAACAACATGAATTTCTCCTCTTAGATCACAAAAAAGGCAGCAAAAAGGCAACTCTCTCCACCCAACTAAGACATACAATGAGAAGGAGAAGCCATCCTTCTTCATTGGCCCCTGAGCCCCAACCACAATGAAATAAGAAATGTATTTCAACTCATGGCAACAATAGGATTCCACATCACAAAGAAAGCTTTCAATATGAACATTTCAAATTAAAAAACACAATCCAAATAAGATAGCAGTTTACAACTACATTGAAACATTGAGACACAACTCAAGATTCATCATTCAAGCCAAAGAAGCAAGAACTATGGAGGAAGCTACTTATGTATCCCATTGGGAATTAGGTATCCACCTGTAACAAACTGCCAATATAAATCATCACACATATCCTTATGCCCTGCACAATCCCTCCTTATGCCCCCCCCACAAATTTTCCTTATGATCCCCACAAAATAAGAAATGCAAGGTATTTCTTTTCCATGGTGGATCCCAATCCCAAACTCCCTCCACAAGAATTTTGATGCCACTGGCATTCCCTTATGCCCCTCCCACATGGATTCCCCATAGCCTTCTCCTACACCATTCCTCAGTATTCTACCCAAACAGCACACACACATGCTACCACATTCACACAATAACATGTCCATTTTAAAAAAAGATAAGCATATTTCAAGAGCTAGGCTCTTACCTCTCCATGATGGAGTTGTATAAGTTTTAAAACAACAATCTATAATCCAATACAATCAATCCATAGCCAAGCACAACTGTAGACACCCATAATTATGCCCGAGCAATTTAAATACTTAAACTGCACTAATTATATCCCTTCTCGCAAATTGACAACATATCTTCAAAAGCACTCATATTCTCTCTTACTTTCATTAATTAATTATAATACACTAATTAGTTAATTTTCTTATCCAACAAACACCCTAATTAACGAGCTTCCGTTCATTAATTAACCCTTCTATCTACACTAATTAATTATTATTAACTAGTTAGTTTTCCCCTTCATTTAACCAATAAATCAATATCTAATTGATTTAATCCCCTTCTAAAAGCATAAATCATACTAATATTCCTCTAAATAGCTTCTATAAGCTTACATCTACCTATTAGTTAATCACCTTTGATTAATTAAAGCACCCATCCAACTCCCATGACTTGCTAAGTATAAATTAAACCATTCTAAAGTAATGTTACCTTTTATAAAGCAATCTTATCCATTCCTAATCTTGTTTTACCTTTATCCCACATGTAAAGGGATGAAGTGTTTCCTTTATCCATTGGGCTATATAAGGAGCCCTCATTCTACCTTTATACCTACACCTAAACTTCTTGAGAAGACAAGAGCAAAGCATATAGCGAAATAGACTAAAAGCTTTCTTTTGTTTCCTTGAGAATTCACCATTTTGGAAGAGCTAAGCCACCTATTCTTGCATTCTTTAAGGATCAAACAAGAAATTTTTGATTTCCATTGGAGCTACATATGTCCATTCATTTTTGTTGGTAATTTAGGAGAATAAAGATTTTGAATAGCATGCTAGTTTTGGTCTTATGTTTCAAAGTTATGATGTTTAGTATAGATCTTGTTTAGCTCTTTATCTTGATGGTGCTTAGTCTTTGTATTAGCTAGGCTATATAACTCTTTAGGTGGTAGTTATCATTTCATCTAACTTAGTTTTAAGAAAATTATACATGCACACATTTGGCACACTTGGTGGGACTTAGTCCTTGGTAGTTTAGTTTAAATTTCATTATTTTGGCAAAGTTTTGATATGCACATGTAGTAATTAATGTCTATTTTCTTAGAATTTTTACTACTTTTATATGTGTAATTTCTTGTTCATAGCCATCATTTTAATGGGTTGTTTCCATTTTTAAAATAACTTGTTAGAATTTGAAGTATTGTGAGCTTTCTTGTATTTTTTGTCATATTTTGGTTGCAGGGGTGACGCAGGCACACTACTGGGAGCATAGGTACATTTTTGGTGGCACAAGCACCTCTCAGGTGGTGCAAGGGAAATGTCAGAACCTGATTATCTATTTATCGACCCTAGCGCATACGCACTAATCCAGGTGCAAATACGCTAACAAGCCTGCAGACGCACTAACTTGGGTGTAGACACATTTTCGTACTGTACCTTCATTGCAATTCAAAACCTGTTAGATCGGCACATGCACCCTAACCTAACTACACATGTTGTTTTTGTGGTGTAGACACATTTCTAGTGCTGTAAGCATTCTATCAGAATTCGAGACTATTTTGTAAAGCAATGGCACACACGATTTTCTGGAGGTGCACACAATTTTATTGTAGCGTAAGCATTCCGTAAAAATTTAAGCCTATTTTTATTAAAGGTAGAAAATACGTTCTTCTGGTGGCACACATGACTCTTGGGTGGTGTAGGTACACGGTAAGCCAGAAACACACAGAGTGGCACACATGTCTTTTTGGCGGTGAACATGCCTCTCGGGTTGTGTAGGTTCATTGTAAATTGATAAAACACATAGTGTCATATCTACCCTAACACATGCGTAGAAGCCAAAATAGGGGCGCATGTGTCCTTTTTTTTCTTGAAATTAATGTGTTGAGGTGCTAACCTTCTTGCATGTTTTATCTAATCGCATACTCATCTTTGCAGGGTGTTTTTGCATGCTTTTAATTGATTAGATAAACTTTGCATGTTTACTTATAGAAATAAGATTGCATATGCACTTCCCTCAAGTCCCTTGGGGCAATCTTGGGAATCAGAAATGATTCTTAGGTCCTTTTTGATGCTTTGAAGTTAGGAATATTTGAATTAGAATTGGTTAACTTGGTGTGTTTGAATTAAAGTGTTTTTCTATTTGATATCTTTTTAAATTTTGGAAACATCACGTATGCTCTTCTCTTACGTCCTTGGATGATCTAGAGAATCATAAATGATGTTTATTCTTTTAATAGAAAACTACTAAAAAGTCTCATACAGGACCAAAACACCACACTTGTCAAAGAAAGGAGTAATCAAAATGAAGTCAAAAACTACTAATACAGTTGTTATATAGGTTGCCAAAAGGTGTTCAAGAAAACCACACCTAATTAAATAATATAAAAAGAGTAACATATTCAAAACACTATATTGTATGTTTTAGAAAAGGGTACATCCCTCTCCGCTCAACTGGAACATAACCCCTTTGGCATAACACCTTAAGCTACAAAAATTAGGGTGGTTACAGGAACCCCAAAGTAGTCCACACAAGAGGGAACCTTGTGGACAAAACGGGAAGTGCTCCACATTACCTACTTGACTAGTGATTCCTTTATGAGATAGCGTTACAAGTTGTCCCTATCGTGACCCTTTTAAGTACACGATGGATGCATTTACTACCCACTTTTCTTGAAGGGGAAAAATTTGAGATACTCCCAAGATAGTCGAGACTATTTGGGTAAATCACCCCACTCGTGGAGAGATTTGTAACACCTAGGATGAGAGAACCACCTAGGAAAATGTACTTTGGATAGGAGCCCACTTTGACCATTCTAAAAATAGTGTTGAGTTGTGAGTCGTCTTTTCATCATGAAATGTGTGACACATTACTTTAGCTTAGTTTTTCACTTACCTTAAGGTGAGGCAAAACTCTGCCGAATTGAAGCCAAAATTTTTCATCCCCATTTTGATCTAATTCCTTCACATTCTTTTGACACTTTTTTTATCAAAAGAAGGGTGATTACCTTTGTGTTACCAATCGATTGTTTCTACCATTTTTTTGTCTGTTTACGCCCATCCATGTTTGCGGCTGGGTAAGTTAAATGTCTAAAGTGCATGGAAGAGTATTCATATCATTGGTGGCCTTTGTGAGCTTGATACCCACGTCAATATATTCATTGTAGTTAGGTGTGGTTCATTATCTTGAACTTCCTTAGAACGGTTATCTTGTTTGTATCGTATCACTACAATTTTGGTATTTACGTCTTTTTTCTTGTTAAATCGACCTAAATATCTATATTATAAGGTTACGCTGCACACATTTTAACTATTCCTAGCTATACTTTGAGATTTTGGTTCGATTCTATTATTACCTCTATTTTGAAGAGTGCTACATGTTACCACTTGTGCGTTTTATATCAATAGCATATTGATATCAATACCTTACTTTCTTGCAAATTTTGGTTAACATATCTTGGTGATATTGTTGTGTTACTCACAAATTATAACTGGCACTTTTTGGGATATAGATCTTAATCAAATTTGAGCTCACTTCTAGTATATCTTATTAGGAGGTCACATTAAATTTTTGTATTTACTTACATCGTGTTCATTCTCTTGAACTTGGCATAAGTGAGAACATCTTGTTGATTATATTGCAACACTAAACTACTTTTTGGGACGTAGTTTAGGAAGTACTTCATCTTATAGGCTTAGATACCAAACATTTGTGTCACTGGTGATTTATCACTCTATTACATTGGTGTTCTCACATTGTTATTCATTCATATTCTTGGCATTTATCTTGCATTTCACTTAGATGTGATCACAAAGTTTTGGACACATTTACAACTTACCTTAGTGAACTATTACAAATCATGGCTCCAAAAACACGATTATGACTCAAGAAACAAACTTACAAGGAACAACAAGTGTATGCTTGGGATGCATCAAATAGACAAGGATCAAACCCTTTCATTGGACATGATCTAGGGCCTCTTTTCTCTACGGAAAAAGAGATAGAAGATATCGTTAATCATAGTGGTGATGAATTGGAATCCCCACATGCAAAAATTAACTTTCACCCTACTTTATTAGATGAGTTTCTTTTCAGAAATAAGGATAGAGTGCTAGCAAGGGTCGTAGAATTAGGGGCCAAAATGCCCACTAAAAATGAAACAATCCCACATGTGAATAACGCTAATGAGGAAGAACGACCCGTTATCAACATGGAGGATATTCCAACACATGGAAATGATTCTACCTCTAACGTAGGAAATAATAAGATAGTGGGACATAGAATACCCTTTATCAAAGTTCCACGTAAAAACACGATGGGACATGAGAATGGTGAAGAACCTCCACAATATGAGGAAGAGGAGGAACCCTTAGAAGAAGAAACCACAATCCAACAAAAAATTAGTAACCTAAGATAACAATTAGCTTTGTTAACCTCTCATGTACAAAAGGAAGCAAGAAAAAACATTCAAAAGTCAAGGCCTAAGGTTAAGATCAATGAATTCCATAGAGAAAATCAAGGAGAAGATGATATAGGGTATCATCGATTATATATCCCTGCTTCTCCCACTAGAGAACAATTTCTCTCACAAGAGGTACAGTCTATGAAAGCCACACTCACAAGCCTTCAAGATAGTAATATAGGGAGCATTAGAAAGTATCAATATGAATAATTATGTCCCCATCCTTTTGACAAGACTATGACCCTTCAACCCTTTCCTAAGAAATTTGATATGCCAAAATTTGACAAATATAAAGGGAAGGAAGATCCATGGTATCATGTCAAATATTTCTATATGGCATGTTAAGAGGTGTCCTATAGTGATAATTATCTCATAAGACTTTTTCCCAAGAGTCTAAGAGGTCAATCCTTGGAGTGGTTTACACGTTTACCTCGGGGATCAATAATCACTTGGCCAGAATTGGTAGAAAGGTTTGTGTGTCATTTCTCATACAACATAGAGAGTGATGTCACCATGGCAGATTTATGTGGCACCAAAAAACACCCTAATGTGACTTTCACCAACTTCTTACAATGGTGGAGAGGAATAGCTAGCCACTTCCCTTATGCTTTTCCTAAAAAATAATTGGTTAGTATTTTTGTACCCAACCTAAATCCAAACATAGCCTTCCACCTCCAAATGCATTGTGTTCGCACTTTTGAGGAGGTCATTGAAAAAGGGGTTCAAAGAGAGAAATCTATCATTACCAGAGGAACTCTCAAGTCCCAATCTAGAGATAATCAAAATGTTAAACCCACAAAGAAGCTAAAGATTTTTAATAAAAACAAAAATGTGGTGGGAGATGGGATCACTAATTCCAAACATGTACAAATGGTCCAAACTGGTCAACCATTTAAACTAACCAAAGGACAAATTCAACCAACACCAAAATGTAGAATGTTCACTTCTCTTAATGAACTTTTTTTGGTTATACTAAAATAATTAGATGTGGCTCACATGGTGACATATCCTATGATGCAACCATTTGATGACAATGATCCAAAACCTTCATGGTACAAGGAGCATGAATATTATGAAATGCATCATGTCAAAGGACATAAGATAGATAAATTTCTGTGACTCTGTCACTATATCCAATACCTCATCGCCAATGGGGAGATAGAGGTGGAAAAACCAGGGAAAACTCCAACAACCAAAAAAATGGGGATATATAAAGAACCATTCCCCAATCATGATAAATTATAAAATTCAAATCCGGATCGGGGAGAGTCATCCCAAGGTTATAAAGCAGCAAATTACTTATACACCACAAAAAAAAACAATCATTATGATTCACTTATTGGATGTATTTGCTCTCCTACTTACCAGATTAATGCCATCCAAATCAAGGGAAAGGATTGCGCCATGGTAACAAGGCGTGCCCGTCTCATGATTCTGGAACCTTTTCCATCAACCCCACAAACTAGTAAATACAACCTCTTACAGAAACTTGAGAAGACATCTGCTAATATTTCAATCTTATATCTTCTTAAGATATCTAATGTACACAAAGACATTCTTTACCAAACTCTTCAGGGGTCAGAAGTTCCATTAGAGGTTGATCCTACACATCTCCAAGCCGTAGTAGCAAACATCATACCAAATGAACATATTTCCTTCAATCATAGGGAGATCCCTACTAAAAATCCAACACATAATCTTCCTTTGTATATTGAGGTAGTGGTTACCCACAGGAAAATCAAATGGGTGCGTGTGGATAATGGATCAAGGTTGAAGATTTGCACACTCAAGTTGGTTAAACAACTAGGACATACTGAGGTGGATCTTGAGTCAAATATTATCATTATCACCCCTTACGACAACGTGGAAAGGGAGTCAGTGGGCATAATCACGTTGCTTGTGGAGGTGGGCCCCACTTTCCATCTAACAACGTTTCATGTCATATACTTGGAACTTCCATATAATATGCTTCTAGGCCAACCATAGATTCATGCCATGTAGGTCGTGCCATAGACATTCCATCAGTGCATTAAATTGAAGCATGAGGGACAAACCATTACAATACAAGGAGATTCAGAGCCCTTCACTCACTGCAGAGATCTCAATAGTTTTGTATGTAAGGGCACATATGCATGTCCCTCTTCTGATATAGCTATCCCTCTCCAATCTGAGGCCATGGAATATCAAATAGATTTGGATTCTCTCAATTCTTACACCCATGGTGTGTCGACATCAACCTCTCCTTTTGATTCATGGGAGATGATAATCCTTGAATATGGTTGCGGAGAATATAATGTATAGAAAGTCCTCTTGGTTTTAGACCTCTCATTGTCACCCAAGACTAGAGGTCAACCCAACTACCACTTTATAAGACCTGGAAATGAACACACTATTGGGTCGTTCTTACCTAGAGGCTTGTTGGCTAAAGAAAAATTGTTAGATCCACCTACAACTTGGGTCACAGAGGATACTCATCCATCCTGTTATCAAACCCCTGAATACAAGAAATCTAGTAAAATGATGTACTCCATGGGCTACAAGGGCCTAGGATGTGGAAGAAATGAACAAGGACAGAGAGAACCAATGCCTCTTCCACATTTTAAAACAGAAAGATATGGCATTGGAATTCACCCTTATGGAGCACACCCTAATGATCAATATGCTACTTGTTTTGAACATGAGGATTTCTCTAACTATCTAGACAATGATATATATTTACTTTGTAGCCAATATGAAGGATCTTTCCTCCACAAACATTTTCATGAACAACGTTGTCCTAACCATAACCCCTAAGGAACCAACCCTTGACCTTGTTTACCCTTCCCTTATTGAATGGGACCAAAACCATCACATGTCACTAGATCTATTCGAGAATGATGAAGGTATCGTAGAGTTCATGGACTTTCGAAATACAATTCCAATTGGAGACCACAAAAAGGGCTTCTATATTGACTTGGATACCTGCACTTACTTTGGCGAGGAGGATGAGCTTCGTGGTCTATCGAAATTAAAATTTTCCTCTGTAATTTATATTTTATTAATGTATGTATTAGGAATAGGATGTTGTTAAGTATAATTAGTAGTGACGTCCAATAGAAGATAACAGTGTCGTTAGAACGGTGCCGTCAATAAAGTAGAATACAGTAACAGTCAAAGTATAATATAAATGTTGTAAAAAGTAAATATTTGTCATAAGTGGTCCAGTAATGTTAAAATGTCAAAGTTGGGATAAGTAGAGAAGTACGGTCTACATGATTAGGAATTAGAAATATTATATTTGTAATAAGGACAAAGAGTGATGTCATAAATATTTTGTATATTTTATTTGTGGAAAAGTCTAAAAAGGTGGAACCCATGTGAGATGATAAGGTTTATCTTATCTTAGAAGATAAGCCTACATGTAAAGGCAAGAGTTTAGGCATGGAATATGATTGGCTGGAAGATATTTTCTATCCTATCTTAGAGATAAGGTGGATAAGCCTGAATTCCTATAAATAAAGAGGCCAACCCCCCTCATTTAGCATAGAGAGAAGTAGTGAGAAATATTGTAATGAGTAAGTGTGTAAAAGAAGCCATCATTTTGAAGGTGTGTTAAAGAAGCCATTAAGTGGTGTAATTGTGAAGTTTCTCCCATATCATTGTTTGAAGGCAAGTGAAGTTAATAACACTTGAAGAACCTCATGGGTGAGATTGTAACAATTTCATGTTGATATTATAATTTACACTGATATTTCAGATTTATCATTATTCCTTCTTATCATAGTCTATGGTATTCTTGTGTTATGTTTGTTGTTGTGTTTCCAAATTACATCCACCAAACTAAGAGTTGTGCATTAGTTAATAATCATAGCACGAGGAAGTTCCCGGTGAAGAATTATCATAGTGCCGGATTGGTGTTGACATTATGGTTTCCATTACCGAGACCATTCCTCGTTGGTGGACTTTCTAGAGTAATATTCCCACTTAGAAAAAAATTTGGAGGGTAACCTTGTTTTTACTGTGCATAGTAGTTACCATGGTAAGTTCACTTTTTTCCGGAATAGTAATACACATAAGTCTTGTTGATTGTACTTGTGGGTTGGTATTTCACTGTGGTTATTTTTGAAAATGGGGAAGATTCCTATTTTTTCAGCCCAATCTAATGAAGATGCTTCCTCTTTCATTCAAGGAGTTAAACGATCTTGCATTTGTAATGGAAAAGTAACTGACCCATTGACCAATCCTATATACCCAACATACCATCTACACCCATACCTAAAAATAACTATTCACGGCCCCATGTACCCCATTTCTAAAGGTGTCACACATCACACCATGCTAAAACAACTACACCCATCACCCCTCAAAATGTCATTATAACGACCTCATCCAAACCTCAGATGTCACATCGTCAAGCCTCATGGAGATCCTTCAATCTATTAAGGTTTTCCTAATGACCCCACACCTGTAGAATCTATTATCAAACCTCATCATGTCACTTCTCTCACCAAATTCCATCTACCTCATCACCTCCACCTATTCGCCAAGTTACTATCCTTAGTTTCTCGGATGACGAAATTGTCCCCCACCAAACAGATGACCTAGATCCCGCACTTTTCATGTCCATAAAATTCAATAATATACGTGTCCGATGTGTTTATGATCGATGGGAGCACTAACATTAACATCATCTCCTCTCTCACATTTGAACAAATACGCATACCCAAACAATACAACTGCATGCATAAACATCCAAGTTATGACAAAATGTTGTCATGTTGTATTCATTCAATGACGCTATCACTTCTACACTCGTCACTATCATCACAGCCTCCACATTCTTGTGGGTCCCCCGTACTATTCCTGAGTTTTTTCTACGTGTTGGAAGGGGAGGGTTTCAATATAATTTATATAATTTTTTTCTTGGAAGACCTTGGATTCATGCCATGGGTTGTGTTCCTCCTTACTTTATACAGATGTGTAAAGTTCAAACATGAGGACATTCCTATAACCATTCAAACTAACCCATCACCTTTCAAACTTGCAACATGCTTTACCAGCCTAATGATGTCCTTGTACCTGTTAAGGCTCTAACTCTAAACTCCCTGCCTACATATTCTTCACACAGGACCCCATCCACCAGTGCCATTGCAACCTCACCTTCACCCAAATCTTATATTCCTACCATTGTTGTCACTTCTACTAGTCACACCTTAGCTTCCCAACTAAATGACACCTCCACCGATCTAACTTCTAACACTTCCTCCATTCCAGCCACCAACATATCAACCACTGATCCCTTGGAAGGTTTTTTTCAACACCTCACTATGGGGGAGTATCTCCTGTATAAATGTCAACACATTCCTTACTCCACAAGAGTATGGGAACCTTCACCAGGATCCTCACTATGATCACCCGCATAGGTGAGCATATCCTTTATGGTCCTCCCCACCTCCATACCCATATACCTATAGGGGACTTGAAATTTCCACTTACAACACCCCTGAACCACCATCACAAACCCAACCTTTTTCGGTTGACCTTCAGTCAATTACCAACTGTCGATTCGCTCACACTTTCCTATAGACCGTTGTTCCTGGGTTTCGGCTTTGGCCTTTGGTGAGCAAAGGTCGTCACACTATAATTTCATGTACCACGCGTAAAAAAAATGATCATAGTGGAATAGGTTTTACCAAACTACCTGCCAAAAAACCCCATATTGAACTCATTGAAAACATTTGACCCCTCTCCACCTTCTTCACCTACCCCACGTTCACCACCTTCACTAATGGGTCGATGGAATTCAAATCTAGCCCTCCTACCTTTTTTTCTAAATACCATTTCGCGTGGGCCTCTGACCTATCACACCTGATGGCGAGGCTCCTTCGCTCTCTCCTGTCTTGGATCCACCTGATAGGGGATGATTCTCCTTCTATTAATGTTGTTTAATGTTAGGATGATGAGTCCATACTCACCTACCTTGGTGCTGAGGACTCTTATATTCACCAGTCGTTACCTTCTGAGATGTAAACAATGTTGAATGAATCAACTATCAAAGTCAACATCCACACTCAGGATGACCCCCACATTCTCAAGATTGGCCAATCTCTGGATGCTGCTGAATAGGAAGCCCTCACTTCTTTTCTCCAAAATCATAGCCATGATTTCAATTGGTCCTATGCTAACATACCTGGCATTGATCCCACTATCGTGGTCGACAATATTGTAACCATTCCCAATGCCAAACCTGTAAATAAAAAGTTGAGGAAAATGCACCCTCGCATTGCTCTTCTTGTCAAAGAAGAACTTCAACACCTTCTCTCAGTTTCCTTCATCTTACCCATCGATTACCCCCAATAGATTTCTAACATCATCCATGTCACTAAGGCAATAGGGGGACTTCTCATTTGCACTGATTTCCATGATCTCAACCTTACTTGCCCAAAAGATGATTTTCCTCTGCCTGGTATTAACCAGTTAGTTTACCTTACCGCTGGCCATGAGATGCTATGACTTATGGATGGTTTCTTGAGCTATAACCAAATATTTCTTGCTCTAGAGGATCAACACAAAACTACATTCATTAACCCTTGGGGGACCTTCTGTTATCGAGTCATGCCTTTTAGCCTTAAAACTGCTGGTGCCACCTATCAGCGGGCTATGACCTACATTTTCCATGGCATTATGTACCATATATTATAATATTATGTAGACAATCTTCTCGCCAAATATAAACATTTCACCAAACACCTCACCATCCTTAAAACCATATTTGCCTTCAGCCTAAAAAGTGCATCTTCGTGGTTCTCTCAGGAAATCTCCTGGGATTTATTATTTCCCTCCGTGGTATAGAATTTTACCCTGCTAAATTCAAGGCCATTCTCGATATGCCTCCACCCACTAACCTTCGCCAGCTTCGTAGTTTACAGGGAAACTTGCAATCTATTCATCGATTTATTTCCCAACTCTCTGACCGTTGTCAACCATTTCATCACCTTATCAAAAAGGATGTCTCTTTCAAATGGGATGATGACTTCCACAAAGCTTTTAAGGCCTTAAAACAATAAATTCTCCAACCACCCATGCTCATGTCCCACCTAAAGAAAACCAACCCTTCTACTTTATACATCTCAGCTACTGATCACTCTCTAGGGGCCATGCTCACTCATCGTCATGATCAAACAAAATAGGGAGCAGGCGGTTTATTACATAATCCATACCCTTCTAGACTATGAAACCCGATACACTCATCCTGAAAAATTTTTCCTTAGCCTTAGTTTTTTGTTGCCACCAAACTTCGTCCATTACCTACTCAACCAAAAAACCTATGTTGTGACCAACACTAACCCCTTACACTTCATGTATGCTAAACCTTACCAAAATCAATGTGTCACACGTTGGATCATGCTTCTTGCTGACCTAGAACTTGAATTCATGCACCAAAAATCTATCAAGGGTCAGGCCATTGCTGACTATCTCGCTGATGCACCTCTTTCTAGGAATCAATCTTCAAACTTTGAGTTCCCTGATGAATCCATTGCTAACCTATCTTTGGATGATGACCCTTACCAAATGACCTTATTCTTCGATGGTTACTAAATGTCAGTGTGGGGGTGGTATGGGTATTATCCTCATTCCTCTTGATGGTGAATCCATGCCCTTATCATTCAAACTTGAACTTCAAATGCACCAACAATATCACTGAATACGAAGCACTCGTATTGGGTCTCATGACTGTCTTATGCCTTAGATGTCAGATCCATTAATATCTTTGGTGATTCTCAACTAGTAGTAAACCAAGTCAATGGTGTTTATCAATTTCATGATGAAATACTTCAAGAGTACAAACGTTACGTCAACATCATGTTGACTACCTTTGACCACTATAAAATTCAAACCATTCCGTGCAATCCACCAATAAATTTGTGGATACCATGGCCTACCTCACTTATCAGATACCTACTTCACCTGATGATTTAGACATCTTTGTTACCGTAAAATGCATACCGAGACCTTCTTATAAATCTTGTTGTGTTAACCTCGTCCATGAACTACCTCATTAAACACACAAGACCTTTGGTATAAGCATCTTGCGGACTACCTTTCCTTTTCTTTTCTATATTGCCTCCTGATCTCACACGTAATGGAAAATGCACTCATTTCTCAAGAAGGCCTCTTGTTATGTCAGTCATGGGTGGCCTTCTCTATAAACAAGGCTTTGACGGATATTCTCTTACGATGCCTCACTAGCTCTGAAATTCCCCTATACCATTAAAGAATTTCACGATGGCATCTGTGGAGGTCACTTCATTTTCCTTGTTGTTGCTAAATGCATTCTTTACCTAGGCTATTACTAGCTGACCCTCCAGACATGATTGTTGTGACTACGTTAAACATTGTGTAAAATGCCAACAATATTCCAATCTTCATCACACACCTAGCCATGCCTTACAGGTCGCCCGTGACCTTTGGCCATTCTCTCAATGGGGTTTGGATCCTATCCAAGAGATCAATCCCCATTCTTCCCAGTGCCATCAATAGATCATCACTGCTACCAAATATTACATTAAATGGGTTAAAACCATACCCCTCATATCTACTAAAGTGGATAAAATATGTGAGTTCATCAATCATCACATTATTTATCGCTTCGGTGTTCCACATCACCTTATCACTGATAATGGAAAATAATTCATAAATACAAAACTCTACAGAAACTTTGCAATGACACCTTTGGCATCCAACTAAGCTTCTACTCACCATATTATCCATCAAACCAATGGCCAGGCTGAATCCACCAACAAAACCCTAAAAAAAATTCTCATGAAAGTAGTTAACGATACTAGGAAGGATTGGCATATGCACAAATTCCTTTTGCTCTTTGGGCACACCGTACTAGTATTCACACTTCCACTGCTGGCTACTCCCTTTTCTCTGGTCTACGGTACCAAGGATGTTTAGTCCTCTCAAAGTCTAGATCCCATCTCTTCGTATCTCTCTTCAAGATATGCTTACTAATGATGACTTTCACCAAGACCATTTAGCACAACTTGAGTTATTAGATGAATGTCGTCTTCATGCTCTCGACCATCTCCAAGTATACCAAAAATGTATCAAGCGTGCCTATGACAAACATGTATCCATAAACGCACCTTTAAGGTTGGTGACATTGTCCTCAAGGAAAATCAACACGTAACAAAAGCAGAAAAAAAGAAAACAAGGAAAATTTTCTCCTAGTTGGCTTGGACCATACATCGTGACCCATGATTATGGATCAGGTGCTTATCACTTATCTTCACTTGATGGTAAGCCCGAACCTGAGCCCCTCAATGCCTTACATCTTCAACCATTCTAATATTGACATCTAGTCCTACATCACTATTTACCTAGTTCCTGCTCATCCCTTGAGCACCATTTACCTTTCTCTTTTCCACACCTCATACCCAATGACTAAACAAAAATCATGTGATTACCCATCACCCTTTTGCCTTATCTTAAATATGTGCACCATGGATCTGCACATGGCATGATTCTCATGGATAATTTTCATATCCTTTTTTAGATGAGATCCCATGGTCATTCACCCTTGCCTTCTCAACAAGAACCAAATGCTTCATTATAGTCTAGTCTATGACTTAAAAGCCAAACAAAATTATTTTCCAAGAATAAGGGATTAACTCCTTGAGTCAAACTTCCAATATAAAAGATGAATCCCTCAAAAGGACATCTTCCACCTTCAATTGTCATTATAAGTAGACTTCTCCCTCAAAGGACAACTATAAAAAAGCTCACAACTCTCTACATAGTCTTTCAAAAAAGAAGACTATTTTTCTCAAAAAAATAATAATAATACCTATTCAGAAGCTTCCCGCATCAATCAGCTTCGTGAAGACCTAAAGGAGACATATATTCATCCGCATATAGACTTCTCCGCATTGATCATTCCTATCTAATAAAGTCAAAAATAAAAGAAAAAGAAAAGTAAACCTTTTTTGTCATGGACTTGTCTATTGTGATCTTGGATTCCTTTCCCAAGGCATTTTGCTTCATAACATATGACCTGATTCCCTTCACCTCCTTACCTATTGTCTTTTCACTTCATACCTCAAGGGACCTACTGAACTAATGACATTATGGTGATCATGTGACTAATCGTCACTCTTATAATTATCAATCATGCAATGTCTTTAGGGTCTTACGTTCACTAGCTTATCTGTAGATGTGTTTCATATGTTTTGATCCTTTCCAATCAGGTGGCTTTCTTGCCCCCTCTTATCTTTTCTCTTCTTCATTACCTTTTGATCTTCCTATATAGGACTAGACCCTCGACACCTCTCTTTCGGGATTTTCTTCTCCCACCTCAATCAACCTAAAATCACCTTTTCCTATCTACCTATTCTCAACCCAAGCATTAATGACCTCAACCTAATTATACCTATGAATTGGAATCAAGACTACCTATCAATCTAAAATCACCTTTACCAATCTACCTATACTCTACCAAAACTTAATTGACCTTGACCTACTCATCACTATGACCTGGACTCAATCCTACCTCTCAACATACCTACCTCTTCTTCTATCTTCTCATATTCTTCTCTAGCCTATGGGATAACTACATCGTTCTGAGGTCCCCTTTTTGCATTGGGACTATGTAGGCAGCACTTCCAGGGCATGGGGCCCTAGAAGGTTAGCTCAGCCACTCTTTACCCTAACCATTTTCCCCACCTTTACCTGATTTTCTATTCATATAAAAAACCCAAAAATCTATCCCATATCCACATCATTTGACCTACATACACTCCTCATGTTTCACATCCTCTTTTAACACTACCATTATTTCCCATATTCATCTATAACCCATATTTAAATATTATACACCATTACATTCATTTACATTAACATGTATTACCAAAATATTGAAATACACATCCATGCCTAAATCAACCTGACTCGATCCATGCCTAAACCGACCTGACTCGATCCATGCCTAAACTGACCTAACTCGATCCATGCCTAAAATTAACCTGAATCAAACCAGTTATAAACCAATCTGACTCGATCCATGCCTAAACCGACCTGTAACTCGATCGATGCCTAAATTGACCTGACTTCGTCATGCCTAACTCACCTACTCCATTCATATCATAATGCAAAAGTACAATAAAATACACATCACAACACATAATCATCTGAACCTCATACATCTCATCATATAAATACCTGTGCATCATAATAATGTACACTCATCTCAAAAATACATGTGTCTCTCATACATTGCTGGCGAGTCACAGGCCGTTATCCCATACAAAAATATCCTCAGCTCACAGGATCGGTATCATGTACAAAATAATAATAATAAATACCATAATATCTTCAGCACGTAGGCCGGTCTCATACATAATCCATACAAAAATGACTCGGCATGCAGGCTGGTCCATAGCAAGTCAATCATCTCCCCATCTGATGTTGGGGAATGCTCCCTATGACTGTGTCTCTCCCAACCCCTCTACCACACATATGTCTAAGTGCCCGGCACCTGCCTCACCTCTGGTTGATGGCCTCCTCACCTGGGGTTGGCCTCTGCACACTAGTAGCATCACCATGACCCTCTCCCTAGGCTCACCAGCGCCCATGTACTCTCCACACTTATGAATGTGGGATCTAGTCCTCTCACTAGAGGCCTAATGTGCTCTGTACTTGGCATAGGAGGGCACATCTAGCCCGGACAGCTAACAGATGATCCTAATAATATCGTACCTCTTCTAAGGTATCCATGAATCTAACCATGGTCACTATCTTATGGAGGTGCCATGGGTCTCACTACCTGCATGTAAGTACCTGTATAAGGGGACCTTGTCCTTGAACCTACACTAAGCCCTGTGTTAGTACTAAGAGCCTGAGTCAGCCCCAGAATCTATGTCTATGCCTATATCTGGGCCTGCAGGGTAGTAATATGTGCCTATGCTGCTATCAGCTAGCCCTGTAGACCCGTAACCTGCCCCTGCACTGTGGCCAAATGTCCCTATAACATCTAGTACCTACACCTGTAGAGTGGATATCTCCACCTCCATCTCCACACTACCTCCTCTCCATCTCCATCTCCCCCTGCCTCCAGCCTGTGCGGGGTACCTATCCCTGACCTACCTGAGCCTGTAGCATAGCTATCTAGGCCTATAAGATGGCAACCTATGCCTCTGAACCTATGAGCTACCCTTGCATGATCCCAAGCTGCATCACCAAAGTAGCCACTTGCCCCTGTAGGGCGTCTCTCTGAACTGTGATGGTGGCTGAAGTCTTGGCTTCCCTGGCCTGGGTGGTACTTCTTGTAACTGTATACCACCCACCACTTCCTGTACCCACCTGTAACCCCAGCATCATCAATTTGTGTATCTATTGGCTACTCCTCCTGTCTAGTCAGCACTGTGGGTCATGGTGGAGACATAGGTCTCTCCACGTCATCTCTCCTATACTGTGGGAATGGAGGTGGTACATCCTGGACTAACCCAAACTAGCACCTAGCCTTCTCTACGGGTATCCGCTCATGCTCTCCTACTCTCCTCCCCTCTATCCATAGATATAGCTATAGCCCATCTAGCTCTATGGCCATCTATATGCATACAGTGAAGCCCACATATGGCCTCCAAATGATGTCCACCCTCAGACAACCCCTCCAACAACCTCCTATAGTAAGCGACATCATGAGTAGCTCTAGCACCTCGAGCCTCTCCCATGGCTAGTACCCACCACCTATACCCAGACTCTCAAAACTCTCTGTGGGAATGCATCTACCTGGGGCATCCCCACTAGTCGAACACAAACAATGTGGCTCATAAGCTCAGTAATGTAGTAGTACGAGCGTAGCAGATGTTTAACCTTCGTAGTCACCCATAGGCCCATAGCTCTTTATATACCTGCGTCAGCAATGCAGGTGCCCATGTAAACCGTGTCTGCTGTATCACCATGTCATGAAGGACTCCCATCAATGACCTCAATAATCTCCCACCCTCTGCATCCGACAGTGCGAAGCAAACACACTACCTCCATCAAGAGTACCACTAACCTCATCTCCTCTAGATGAGCTCTATACATTGCTCCATAGCTCATGTTAGTGCTATGGAATATCAGGTCTGCTACACCCTCACCAAAAATGGGTGCTAGTAGCTCCTCATACGCTTCTGAAGAGATAGAATAAACCTAGGCCCCC
This sequence comes from Taxus chinensis, assembly GCA_019776745.2. NCBI lineage: Eukaryota > Viridiplantae > Streptophyta > Pinopsida > Cupressales > Taxaceae > Taxus > Taxus chinensis. The sequence continues at coordinate 1,006,196,125 of CM034146.1, forward strand.
AATATGGGAAACCCTAGGATCCTGTAGATTTCCTCCAGGGTGATCGTCATCTCACCCATCGGCATATGGAAAGTGTTGGTCACCGAGTCCCATCTATCAATGAGGGAAACCATCAGACTCACCTCCCAGACTACATGTTGGTAACGCCTCACCCCTATCAACCCCACCTCTGCAACATGCTGCCACTCCTCCTGCATCATTCTTGCTCGTACTGTCACTAATAAGGGTGGCACCTGGGCCCTCATCTGCAACTCATCTCGGGCCTGCATCTCACAAGAACAATGTATTAGTTCATCTTCCCAACTTACCCTATTTTACCCCACATCCTAACCTAATCTCTTTCCCCACCCCCATCCCATTGGCCTTGTCACTAATCCAATCTACCCAAACCTATCTACCCTAACTCTCACCCAAACCTACCCAAACCCATCTACCCTACCTATCTACCCTAACCCTCACCCAAACCTACCCAAACCCACATACCCTACCTATCTACCCTCACCCTAACCCAAACCTACCCAAACCCCATCTACCCTTACCTATCTACCCTAACCCTCACCCAAACCTACCCAAACTCACCCACCCGAACCTATCTACCCTCAACCTCACCCAAACCTACCCAAACCCATCTACCCTACCTATCTACCCCTAGCCCTCAACAGAACCTACCTAAACTCACCCACCTGAAACTATATACCCTACCCCTCACCCAAGCCACCCTTAAACCCTTTTCCCTCTCACCTAATCCTTTCCCACCTACTCTACTTTCCCACCTTTCCGTTACTCTATTCTCTTTTTTGTCCCAACTTACCCTTAGGTTGCTCGACCCTGGTTATCCCTTGACCAACCACGGTCTCCCCTTGACCGGCATCAGTCACTATTCTTATGACCGATACCGGTCACTAACGTCAGTCACTATCGTGCCACCTATAATGATTTCCCAACCCTACTTTTTCCCTCCCTACTCATTCTACCCACCCAAATCACTCCTTACACCCCTAAATATCCCTCTATTACCCTCTTTCTCTAAACCCTACCCTTCCCCATTTCCTTTTTCCCTCTCTTTTTCCCATTTTGAAATTCTTTCCCCCCCAAATCCCTCATTTTTCATACTTTTTATATTTTTCATCAAATTCACCAAACAATGAATCAAAAGGTTTGGAACCTACCACATCCCACTACCACCGTCGTGGTGGAACCTCTAGCCTCCGCACCGCTCCTCCCGATCCCCTCTCTGGCCTCCGCCATCCTCAAATGTCCTCTACCTCTCCCAACCAATCACCTCACTCGATCTGATCTCGTGTCCCCACCTCTCACTCAACCAATCTTGCCTATGGGGTTCACTAACCAATCTCTCTGCTGTACTCTTTTGTCCTCTTCCTCTTTTATCTCTTCTTGTCCTTTTCTTCTTTTTTAACAATGTAAAAATGAATTTTAAAACGTGGGGTTTTTCACTTTTTATACCCTACCCGACTCAACCAACATTGGTTAACCCTTGACCAATATCAGTCTATTTACCTAACCAACCGCTGTCGATTCCTCTCCACCGTCATTGGTTCATACTGACTGCTGTCAGTTACCGTGCATACTCATTGCTCTCACATTGAGCTCATTTTCCTTACCTCCTCTTTCGTTTTCCTCCCCTACACCTACGTGGACCACTTTACCTTCCTATCAAGCCCTCTACCTTCTTTAACCTCACCTCGTCAGCTATTGAAGACTCCTTCTTTTACCCCTACCTCGGCCTTACCCATTCCATGACCTAGATATTTGGACCTAGACCATTGCTAGTGACCTTTTGAACCAATGTGCTCACTATACCTTGCAACACTATTACCTATGTTGATTGACCTAATGACTTTACCTAGCCTATTACCATGACCGTTTATCCTAACCCTACCTTTGGTGTACCGGAACACACCTAAATGTTCCTGCACCTAACCTACGTCGTGTTTCCTGACCATTTCCTATACCTTCGATACTGGAATCAATTTAACCTTGTTTGGATAAACCTATTGACCTTAGACAATGTAAAGTTTGCAAGCTCTTCAACTCAGTACCATATTGTAGTTTTATACATGTGCATGTGTTCAACTGCCCATACCTTTGACCTTGGCCCGTTTACCTATATACCTAATTTTCCCTTTCCCCCATTTTCCCCATTTTCCCCCATTCTTCTAATTTTATCAAACCACTCATTGATTCACCCTGTTACCTCATCAGGTCCTGGTTTGAGGGGGATCACCCTCATTCCCACTTGGGGCAACCACATCTTAATTTTGTTAGCGTCACTTACCAATACAAGCTACGCAAATAAAAAGGGGCAAAATGTAGACGCCGAAATCATGTTATAATCACCTTGGTCCCCTAACGCAGCCCTATAATCACCTCCTCATCCTCAACACCTTATTACCTACCTCCTACACCCCACACATTTTAATTTAATTAATTAAATTAAATTAATGTCATTTACCTCCATACATATTAATTTAATTATATTAATTAAGTTAATAACCTTTTACCCACACACATATTAATTTAATTACTTACATTAAATTAATTCACTATCCTCACACACCTATTTAATATAGTTTCCTTTATTAAATGCACCTCACCTAACCACCCCCATCATTTGACCCTGTAACACCCACAAAAATAGGCACACAAGACTACATAGAAAAACACAGGATATTTTTTTTTTGGCTTGTTAGACACATAACACGACACAACATGTCGTCACCAAGGTTACAACTAACTCTAGGAACCACTTATTACGAGGATGACCAGAAGGTCAGCATAGAAACGTTCACACCCCAAAAGGATAATACACTTTTCTTTTTGACAGGACAACATAGAAGTCCAACCACATGACACTCTTACAGCTAGGGCAAGCCACAGTAAGAAATGATTGAAGGTTATTTATTTTGATAAAACACCCTTTAACTCTTGAATTATGTTTTCAGAGAGATTCAAGATATGATTCACACAAATTCATCTTACCAACTAAGTTATTTTCTTATACATTGTAGAGTAGTTCACTTAAAGTCTTCTCCTTTACGACAATTATTTGTTTTATTTATTTATTTGATAAAGATGGTAATTTAATTCCACAAGGCCATCTATTCACACTTACGTTACTAGAACTCGTTCATGACCTTATGACAACATCGGTTCGCATTCAAAAAACTTAAGAGAAAATTACAAGGCACCTTGGATAAAGTTAAAGGAAGAAGGTCAATTGAATTCATCCTTAAGACGTCAATAGTTATTACCAAGATTTAATTTGAGCTTGAGGTTTTATCCATAATTATTAACGATTATACTTAGGCTACATTGAAAGAGCTTTACAAAAGGAAACTATTTACTTTCCAAAAGGCTGAGAGATAATTTGAGTGGTTTCTAAATTTTCTTCTCATACTTGTTAAATCTTATTATCTTCCAGAAGCTAACCATTTTTTTCCCTTAAGCTTGTTTAAGAGTTCACCAAAAAGGGGTAGTGTTCACTAGTTTAACTAGGGATATCAAGTTATATAATTTCACTTTGCAATGATAGTCTCGGCTTTGATTACTTAAGGAATTATTTTTTCTCAAGTAGATCACCTCTACAATAAATTTATTTGAATATAACTTTTAGGTAACTTATATAAGGATTAACCACCCCATTTTATTTTACATATAACACATCAATACAAGGTCTCAGAAAGTTTTAACGCGGCATTTATTCTCAAGGGTACAGTTTAACAATGATCATATCAATGTAAAGATTGAATATTATTTCTCCCAAAGGTAAGTTACCAGTTTAAAAAAAAGAGGAAAGGACACTTCATCACGTAGTTTTCTGAACATACCAAGGTAAGAGATCTTCTAAACTCCTTTACAAGCAATGTTACAAAATTTACAACGCATTGGACATTTTTACAAGAAACTTCATAAATTGAACTGATGAAACTTTTTACACTCTTTTCCTTTTGTCTACTCGCATAAACCATCTGCACAAATATTAACTAGAGTCAGTTAGAACTGAGCATGATAAGATATAATCCTCACCTAATAATTTATGCCATCTAGCATTTACATAAATTAAAGGTTGAAATGATCCCTATCAAATAATTTCTAACATGTATTCAAATCTTAACTGCACATCTCATGATAATAAATTTCATACCCATTATTGTTCACTTCCCTAAAATCTACTTACATATGAACAAAAATTCCAAGTGGCCAGATATACAACCCTAACCTTGCATTTAATCATAATTATATTAAAGTAATAATAATAACACTCACTTAATACCTTCAATCTACTTCACATATATAAGTATCCAATAATATTATCTTTCAATTAAAAATAAGCACCAACGACATTAAGTTTCTATAATAAATACAAGTATCAATCTTATATTATTCATCGATATTACCCAAGTATCAAACCTTTATAGATAATCAATGATATGTAAGTATAATTTTGATATTTATCTCACAATTTTAAGAATATACTTATGTTAACAAAGATTCCACCAATCCACAAGTTCATATATTATTTATATATCCTTTTGGTTGCTTATTACCATGTCTTTATATGTTTTCTATTAGTATAAGAGTCCAACTCATTGGAATGAGATACGATCAACAATATTGTCATATTTTGCTAATATGTCGAAGATACATTTGACTAGCTAAGATATGTAAGCATGGTCCAAGCCACTATAAATACAAGTATTAACATTATCTCAACTCCTAATGAGATGCAAGTATCAATTTTTAGCTAACATAATAATCATCGTAAATGCCAAAAAATATTTCACTCATTAACCAAGTATTTAAATAACATATTATCTTTACTGGTTACCTGATAACATAATATATCATGTTATATAATTCAACCTCCACTTGCATATCTCAATTTATGGGTATTAATTATTATTCTATATAATGAAGTTAAATAATTTCAGGTCAACTTATATCCTTACTGTCATACATGGTATGTACAGTCCCATTATGGTAGTTGTCACCTTTACTTAAGGCTGTGTATGAATCCATTTTAGGGTAGTTCTCATAACTTCCCTATTCATCTGTTTTCCTACCAAAAAGCATTTCAACAAGCTTTGAAGTCAAAGTATAGGATAAATTTATAATTTCATATTTCAAGAATTGCCTGAATTCATATGCCTGAGGGCCATCACATGTCAATCAAACTTGAAGAATGTACACATTCATGAGAGTTCGATGCATCTAATATTACTTTAACTGATTCGGAGATCCAAGTAGTGCCTCAAAATTAAGCCATATAATTATCCACACAAGATAACATCTTGAGTGCTTATCGTATTCAAAAAGGTCACAAAAAAAACCCCATTAACACATGCTTCAAGAGTGTTCTCAGCTAAAATAAGCTCATAGTAATAATAATAACAGAGGGCTTAGTGAGGGGTTTTCAATAATCCCCAAGGTAAACGAAAATCAAAAGACTCGGATGGTATCTAGAAAGACCAGTAAAACCAATATGAATCTCCCTAAATAGAATCCCCCAACCTTAATGGGGGTTTATATTATTATAAATCCACATTAAAAGCCAAACACAGTCTTCCAGGAAAATTCCTTTTTTCAAGCCATGTTCTACATAATAAAAACAATACAAGAAATATTCTAAATCTCATTCACACACCACAATATTTTCTACGAAAACCACTATTCACGGGAATAATCATGGCAAAAAGATAAACCAACTTTATAAGATCGATAAGCAAGAATCACTGGAGAGATTCCTTCTTGGAAAAAAGTAATTGAGATAAATTGTAAAAGGGGAGAGAGATCAGATCATTCAATTATGATTATAAGTCATTCGAAACCCATCTCTTTTTGGGCATCTCTTTTAAGAAAGAGTCAATATATATACGTAAATAAATATTATATAACCTCAAGAGTCTAAATGTTATTTACTTAGTAAAAAAAATAACACATCAACATTCCAAAAGAAACCCACATCTACAGAATTCAAACAAAAATTATAGAGATTGATTTACCCAAATACTAAAGGGAATAAACCATTAAGAGAGAGGGTTAGGGCTTATCATGCCTACAATAAAAGCTATTTCTCATGGCCACGCATTGGCAGACCCCTTCTCCCAGCAGTCCCAATATTATTTCTCCACCAAACTCACGCTTCTCACCCACAAGGTGTCTCAAATACCACACAAAAGAAACAATAACCATTCCAGTTATCCATGAGTTTAGTACAAGTTTCCAACCCAATTGGCGAGGGAAGGATAACAAGGAAGGGCCAAAGCAGGTTTAACAAAATAAGGATATTTACATTGCATGCGGCCAACAAGAAAACAATGCTCCTTTTCCCCCAAAATGTACCAGGAAATAATAGAAAACCATGTCCATATTTTGCACAATCAGGCCCTCATCTATGGGACAGAGTAGAAGTAAATGGCACATGAAAAAGGAATGATAGGATTCCATGTTTGGTATAGGAAAGAGGGGGGAATATGCAACAAAGAAAGAGGTTTAAAACTAACCACATATTTCCAGCAAGTTTCCACACCCCTCCTTAACAAGGAACCAATCTGCAAGAACCCAGATAAAAAAACCAGTCCATGCGACCACAAAAAAGAAATATTCCTTCACCAAACTCACTCACATGGCTAGGGTAGAATATAGCAGGCATACCATGAAAGACAACATATTTGCAAATAAAAAATTAATAAATGGAGGATGTGCGGCCACCAACAAGAAAAGTCCAACACGCCAAGAAGGATGCATTAAAATACCATAACTATTTATAGTTCGGTGGTTGGGAGGAGTCCAACCACCATTAACTTGCAACAAGCCATGTGAATGGACTTGGTCGGCCAAGGTGGCAGTGGAGGGTAGGTGAAAGAAGTTTAAAATTTTAAAAGAAAAACTAGGCAGTCTTCACCATGACATGGTGCCCCTATAAGCCCCTCCTTACTCAATGATAAGGGATAAACAAAATATCTACTAACTAAGGTAAGCTCATAAAGCATATGCAAGAAGATTATATTAATAAAAATATAAAAGGAGTTACAAGATTACCTGAACAATTCACATAAGCTAAAAAGGTATAAGAAATTTTGTATGATTACTATTCAACCCAAGAAGATTAAGTCACATACACACGAGCAAGCTAGAGGGAGTAAGAATCAAATTCTCCATTACTCAAAATGATTAAAAAAACATGTGAATAGGCCTAAGCGACCAAGGGAAGAAAACTAGAGGTGGACATTCAGAAGTGAACATGAAGCAAGGAACGACCATGGCACCAAGATGGGTAACCCCTCCTTTAGCGCAGGACAGGGTTCATTCTACAGGGCGACCAACCAAACAATAAAATCACTTAACGATAATTAACAATAAAATTGATAACAATCGACAATAAAAATAATAATGAAGTTATCGTTGATCGAAAATTAAAATAATAATATTGTTATTATTATTATTATTATTACCTCTTAAAATAATTATTAATCATATTGACAAAGATTGACATACTAGCTTGACAATAAGGTAAAACAATAGTACTATAAAATAGAAGCCAATCAACAATTAAATTAAAATAACATTATTATTGTTATATATTATAATTATATATAATCACTATTCACATTAATAATGACCAACGATCCAACTTAATCATGTGACAACAAGATCCTCATGTAAATAGGATAACGCACATGACATTACACAGTCCACATACAAAGGTGTCGATAATGAATTGAGAGGGAAAGATGGAGAGAGAAGGTGCTAAAACATCACTGAGACATGCTCTAAGACAAAGAATTACACACAGCCACTCGACACTCAGTAAACAGGGTCACTGTGACAAGAACTGGGGTAGCCGCTGAACGGGGCATCACAGACCCATTAACCTAAACCCTAAACCAATGTCCTAAATAAATCGTAGCATTAGACCCATCCCCTCAACTCACATTTAAAATCATCCTAAGGTTATTTTTCATCCCGAGAAGAAGGGGAGACCCTTATCAAATGGTGGAGCAACTTCCCAAGAAATTTTTGAACAACCTGAGATATCTCACAAAAACTGATGTCAGTTATACCAGAATGGACCAAATGGCCTATTTAGACCCATGTACAACTTTGTAATATGGGTTGGAAAAATTCTGATCTCAGGTTTGATCTCTTTAGATACGACAACAGAACGAAGATTGATTTATGTTCAACAAAGGAAACCAAATACACTAGCACAATGGTGAAACTTTCTTCCCAGCATCCTCCAATGCAACAACTTCTTCATTTTTCCTTGGACTTGTAGCTCACAAAGGAATAAGTATCCTTCTTCCATCTATTTCATTTTCTTATCATCATCTCTAGTATTTGTGGTAAAGGAACCCAGTCTTTTACCCTCTGTCCATTCCCTCTCTCCAGTTGCAGCCACCTTCCATACCTAATCATCTTAATACTTGGCCTAATTTCCTATTTGACCTCCTTAATAGTCTCAAACCTTCGCAACATACCTACACCCCTTCTGTGATTAATCCCCATCTTCTATCCACTCCACTTTTGCCCCAAAACTCCAAAAACTCAGACTGTGTGATTCCACCAGCTCCTGGCTCAACCGTTGTCGTTTTTCTCTAACCGTCGCTGGTTACAGTAGAATTGTCATCGGTTTTATAAAATTGTGGGTAGTCTCTATGTCACTTGATCTCTACTAGAATAACAACATGTTTCTGACATATGCCTACTTAAGCACCTATTTAACCTTCAGATCTGTATCTAACCTATCCTATTAGGTCAGATTCACCTACCAAAAATCTACTTGACCTTTGGATCTCCTTCTAGCCTAGTCTATTAGATTAGATCTAGCCTATTACATTTTGTATGAGATGCCTAAATCATATTAAACTATAGTAGGACAATATTTACTTTATTTCAGCATTTAATTGTTTTAAACAGTGGATTGACAGCCATCTAGGAAGTATCCCACTTCCACGATCTAGCATATGCTAGGAAGTCCACTGTAATATGTTATTTAACTCTCTTTTGTGGTCTTGTTTTAGGTATTATATAGGTAGTTCTTCCTAGGAAAAAGGAAGGTCTCATAATCACTTTGATTCAGAATTCAGATATGTGCACATACAACCTTCAACCATCCTAAAACATGTATTCCTCTTACCACATTTACCTTATATGTTTCATCAAGTACTTCTCAGAAAACTAAGAAATCAGGTGAAACAGTAGGGGCACAAGAAAACTATAGGTCAGGTAGAAAACAATACAAATTTCCTGAATAATGCAAATTCGAAGGAGATGCATAGGCTGATGCAAGAACCACGTGCCAAGAGCTGCACGAAGGTGGAGTGAAGAAGATCCAAAAACTAGGCACAATCTACACAGACCAATGAAGCTAAGGCACGAGCTAAGAGAAGAGGTGAACGGGTGAGCTGGGGGAGCCAGCCAGGGCCGATTTAGGCCTGAGGCAAAAATAAAAACCCTAAAAAAACCTCAAAACCAGTACAAGCAACAATTTCAAACTCAGATTTGTAACCTGAAAACACTCCAGAACTATATGAAAACCCAAAAATGCTTGAAAACCCATGAACATGAACAAACCTAGACAAGAAGGAAAAACCCATGAACACGAGCAATAAAATCAGAGGTATGAACCCCAAAACCAATGCTAGAAGAGCACGAATGGAATATCCATTACAACACACGCACAATAATCTAAATATCATGTCAAAATCTAGAAAACACACGAGAAATCCTAAAGATTGCATGGATCCACAAGATCCACTGTGATACCATGAAAGAGGGTTTAAAACCTGTAAGCGAGGATCACGAGGGATGATGTGCACATCAATAGATGTGCAAACGACAGCGTAAAGAGATCTCGGGAGGAGCGAGCATCAACCAAATTTGCATGAAAAGATTTGAAACATGGGTAGAACTTGGTTAAGCCATAAAACTCTCCTCTATCTCATAGATCAAATGGGGTGTACATATAGGAGGTGTTGAGTAACCCCCAGTGCTGCAATCATGACAACTCAAGTAGAGAGGGGGAGTTACATTCCCAAAATATATGTGTAACTCCTAATGACGCATATGACATACTGACGCACTGACGCATAAGAGAATCTCATGATGACCCCTAAATGACACATGGACCTACGATCTCACCTAAGTGAGATGAATCACCTAATTATGTGGAAAATACACACACCAACATAAACCTACCCTCACGGGTAGAATGGCTAATTGGATCATTCTACTTATTGAGTTTGATATAGAATTTATACATCAGAAGTCAGTTAAATGAAAAGTACTCAATGACCAACTAGCAGAAGCACCTTTGCAAGGCACTGAAACTCTAAATCTGGATCTGTCAGATGCCTTATTTCTATAAATTGAAGAATCTATTATGTGACAGATATATTTTGATGGGTCCTTTACTGTTCATAGGTTCAGGTGCAGGGCTGGTCCTCATTACTCCTTCTGGCGACCCTATACCATAGGATTTTCACCTAGGTTTTCCTTGCACAAAAAATATCATAGAGTATGAGGCACTTCTTGTAGGGATGAAGCTTACTATCAAGTAGAAAATTCATCATGTCAAGGTTGTGGGTGATTCTTAGTTAATTATCAAACAAGTTAATGATGAATACAAGGTTAAATAAGAAAATCTTATACCTTACAAAAATTTGGTAGAAAATCTAAATGAGTACTTCATGTGCATCACATTTGAACAAATTCCAAGAGCACAGAATAGATCAGAAGATGCTATGGTGAAAGTGGGTTCTATGCTTCGTATTCTGTCAGGGAATAATGACATGTCATTCTTTGTAGAAAATTTACGTCAGCTTGTATATGACTTACCAGATTCTTGTCTAGATTATGATATTGTTGGTCCCAATTCCCCATGGTATGAGCCCATCTTTACCTATCTCAAGGACAACACGTTCCTCCCTATATCTCCCATTCTGATAAATAAATTATGATTCAGCAAATAGCTCGTTACACCCTTTTATGAGGTATGCTTTATCGTCATGGCTACAATGGGAATCTGTTACGTTATCTTGATATGATGGAGTCGATCCAAGTGATCAAAGAAGTACATGAAAGGGTATGTGGAGCACATACTAATGGAATGGTTTTGGCCATGAAATTGTTAAGAGTAGGCTACTATTGGCCTACCATGGAAACCAATTGTTGTAATTATGTCGGGAAGTGTGTACTTTTCTAGAAGTATGGAAACTTCATCCATGTTCCATCATAACCATTATAACCTATCACTACCCCATGGCCATTTTCTAAATGGGGACTTGACTTCATAGGGAAGCTTACCCCTACCTTATTTGATGGTAATACCCACATCATCATGGATACTGAATACTTTAAATAGTGGGTGGAGGTCGTTCCCTTAACCTATGTAACAAGAGCTTAGATTTCCAAATTTATCATGAATCATATAATTTGTCGATATGGAATTCTTGCGGCCATTGTTATGGATAATGGGAAGTCATTCAAGAATAAAATGGTGAAAGGTCTTTGTCAATGGTTCCAAATCATGTTAAAATGGTCTACACCATATTACCCCTAAGGTAATGGATAGGCCAAAGCCACAAACAAGACTTTGGTGAGAATAATGGAGAAGATGGTCAGTAAAACAGGTCATAATTGGCACTTGCAAATTCACCCAGCTCTTTGGGCTTACAGAACATCCATTCACACTCCTACAGGTGTGACACCATATTCTCTGGTATTTGGGACAAAATACATCATCCCACTATAAATTTAACTTCCTTCCCTAAGAATCTCTTATAGGGATTATTTGGATAAAGATGAGGGTTACTGGGTAGCAAGACTGGCTAAATTAGAGCTCCTAGATGAGAAGCGCATTTGTGATCTTAATCACCTCAAAGTGTATCATAACAAAGTCTCCATAAACTACAACAATAGAATCATACCTCACTAGTTTGAGGTTGGTGATTTATTCATGAAGGAGAATCGGTTCAATACAAGAGAAAAACAAGAAAAGAAAGGAAAGTTTTAACCACATTGGTTAGGACCTTATGTTATAGTAGCCAAGTATGACACATGGGCATAAAAACTTGCTAACCCCAATGGTGATGAGCTCCGTAATCCTATGAATGCCATGCATCTAAAGTGGTTCTATGCTTAAGCATTGCACAAAATCAGAAAAGAAAAAAATCAAAAAAATGGGAAAATGATCAAAAGCACAAAAAAATCAAAAATTGAAAAATAAAAAGAGAAAATAGGTCATCCACAAGTGAAAACCATGCAATTGTGGCACTTTGGATAGGTCCTTGGGTGAAAACTGGTTTCTGGCACCTTGGGAGGATTCGTTGTTCACAAGCATCTTGCATCTAGAGGGTACTTTTACTTGGCCTAGCCCTAGTTCTTCCTTTGAGATTCCCTATGAGCCCAATCCTGTCAAGACTTGATCCGGCTTTGTCTTCTTTTATTTTTCTATGAGGGGCATGGTCTTTCACTATTCCCCATATTACATTGGGGGTAATTTAATGACTTCACCTTCTTGGTCATATGCATGTGGCCTTTGCCCTTGTATATTCCCCATCTAACACTGTGGGCATCCACACTTTCTTAGTTACCTATGCATAACTCTAGAAAACTGTTAGAAAACAAACCAAAAACAATAGAAAATTATTTCTCAAAAACTACAAAAACATTCAAAATGTCAAAAAACACCAAAACAATAGAAAATTGTTTCAAAAACCCTAAACAGTAGAAAATTGTTTCAACAAAATCAAAAACAGTAGAAAATTGTTGCATGAAAACAATCTTACAAAAATATTTACTTACGTTTACTTGCATTGTCTTGTTTCTTGATTTTCTTGTTTGCTTATATAGTTGCTTCATGTTTCTACTTTTGTGTTGTTTATTGCTCAGGCATACTTTGTTAGAATTCATATTTTCTTGCTTAGATTAGATTTATTCTTACTTGTGAATATTGAGGTATGTTTTTTCATGCTAGTGAATCATGGTGCATTATTATGTTCATTCATTATGTTCTTTGTCAGCATTTGATTGTGTTTATTACATGTGCACTATTTTTTTATCACATCATCACATTTCCATCACTATTATCATATCTAAGATCATTTATACATCATATATCAAGCAAAATCTAAGTATACATCATACATGAATGCTAAGCTAAACATCACATACCGTATCATCAAATGGGGGCAAGAGGGATCAAAAATATCAAAATATATCCCCCGTGCACCCTTATCATTGTATCATCCCATCCATTATGTATGGCACATCACATAAGAAAACACATTTGATATATTCTAAAAAGTCAATCATCTAGAAATCAAAACACATGTGATACATTAAAACAAGATCATGATACATATACATGTCAAATCAAATCAAAATGCATCATAACTATAACCATCTATCCATGAGAAATAATAAACAAATGACCATCTCATATACACATATGTCATGTCAAAAATATCCATATCATACATGTGTGGTATATCTGTATCAAAAATGGATATACATCATGGTAGTACATCAAAAAAGCATTCATCAAAGGCATGTATCAAAACTAATATACATAAAACAAGCCTTCATCAAAGGCATGTATCAAAACTTCTATACATCAAAAACACCCTCATCTGAGGTGTACAAAGGTGATACATTATAAAAAAATAAAAGACTTCATTTGAGGCATAAAAAATAATGGTACATGTATCAAGGAAGAATAGCCTTCATAAAGAGGCATACGTGGAAATATAACACATCAGGGTTGACTCGAGCCCTCTGAATGAGTAACTAGCCTGTCTCACAGAGGTAGCATGGCATGAGAATTGTTGGCTCTATCTAGTCATGGATGCTCCACTGAATCCTGAGGCCTCTCAAATCTTGTGCTCCTGCTCGACTTCTAATTATAAGAAGGTGCTCACCACTCAGCCAAAACCACCTCAAAATATAAGGACCTGTAATAACAGGCCCTGCCATCTACTGTGGTCAGATCTTTGTGAGTCCAGTTAGTCACCATTGTACTCTCTATGCATCAGTAGGATTCTATCTCTGCTGAGGCTCAAGCAAGCTTGGCCTAGTGCACTACACAGTCTACCCTAAGCCTCTCTCACTCTAATATCATAGGCTACAGCTGGGCATGTGTCTGTTCGTATAAACCTGTCACTTGGGCCATCTGGGAGGCCATTTGTCAAATCTACTAGAAGTGAAGAAAATTGTCACCTCCTGGGGCATCCTAGGCCTGAGCATGATCTCACTCTGATAATAAGGTCACAATCTAAGCCTGAGCCTGATCTCGCTTGGCTGTCACTATCACATACTAGACCCATGCCTCATCTCTCTCTTCTCTAGCATTATCTCTCTCGGTTAGAGCCTTCTATAACTGCTACTGCAAGGTGGCTATCTGTATCATTGTCTTTACCACTAAGAATGGGCCCTATGGCACCTTAGACAACTGGCCCTACTCTAGGACTCTATCTCTCAGAATCTTTACTGGTACCTATCCTGGACCCTGTGGCCTCAGTCCCTATACCTGAGTGGTACCCTGCACATCATGTGGTATCCCATCAAAGGGATCCTCTAGATTAGTACCTGCTGCACCCTCTCTCTACTCAACACCATGCCAAATTTCTATAGGTGGTCAAGCGCTTGCTACCCAGGCCTCCTCCAGGATAGTAAGGTATTGGGGTAAGACAGTGGTGTACCAAGTAAAATAATCTGACGTAGTACCTGGATCCCTGACCTTTCATGTTGAGTCTCATGCCTATGGGACCACCTGTGACAAACTCACCCTAGCTTGGGCCACCAGTATGTAAGGCCCCATAGTATGCCTCTCTGAGTCTCGACGGGGCATACCATATATCAGGTTGCGGAACCCCCCTGTACTATGCTAAGCTTCTGTTGACACCTGTTAACTCTATATAGCTCTATGATGTAGCTACGATTGCTAAGGATGAAGTGCTCTACTGAGCACACACTAAGCTCTATGGCATCCTCTAGCAACTAGATATGTCTATAAGGTCTCCATTTAATGTCTTTCTCTAGAAGCTCATTGAACTCTCACCGGTATCTATATAGGCTGCCTAGGTGGCCTCTAACATCACCATGTACTGATACCCATGCCATGTAAGATGGCTCCTCTAGATCTCAAACATGTAAAGTTCCCATAGGGTTTCTGTTCGCAATATGGTCCCATGACCAGATCTGTAACAATGAGGCTGGCCCCACAGTCTTCTGACCGTGGTAAGTAATCAAGTGTAAATCCTAGTATAAGTGCACTAGTATGGACTTCCCCCACCAATATTACTCACCGCTGAAAATACCATGCACTAATGGTAGTCATCCTCTCGGGGAAAGATGTCCCCATCTTATTAGTGAGAAAAAACCCACTGATGAGTGACATGATGTATAGGGGCCCCCAATGTAGTGTCGGGTCAGAAATCCACTCGTGTAGGGAAATGGTCATACCATCATACGATATGTCATCTATGTCAAAAAGGTCTCTTCAAGCTGCTCTAATTTTTCCTATATCAGAGTTGTACTTAAATAAAGTACCTAGGATTAGCACATGGAGAATCCACCATATATCCTCTAGGGTCATAGTCATCCCCCCAGTAGGAAGTTTGAAACACTGGCTCTTGCTATGCCACCACTCAGCTAGTGCATTCAGTTAACCATGGTTCAAAGTGATGGATGGCATCTAAGACATGAGGCCTAGCCCCACTACCTCGAGAAGTATGGACATAGCCAGCTGGTCTCACCGACGCATACTCCCGTCTAACTCAACAATATAGGAGTGACATTCCCATGTCTGCAGCACTAGTAATCATCTCTGTAAAATGTCAATCCACTCTTCAGTCACTAATATTTCTTCTAAAAATCTATCTATCATTTTAGGGTTAACCCAAAAATCCTAATTTTTCTTCTAAGTGTCATTTTTTTGGCATTTTTCTATCTATCCTCTACCGGCCTAGGACACATACATGCCCTTTTGGCCATGTGTGCCTCCCTTTTGGAACATGTGCACAATGGTATTTGGGAATGTGCACAATCATTCGTGCACCTGGGTGCCCTTTTGGGCATGTGCACACCTCTTTCGGTGCTTGAGCATTCATTTGTGTGTCTATGCTTGTGCGCGTGTATCCCCCACTATGTGTGCACTCCCCCTTGGGTGTGTGCACTCCCTTTCTGGTGTGTGTGTGTGTGTGTGTGTGTGTGTGTGTGTGTGTGTGTGTGTGTGCACGTAAATGTGTGGATTTTATGCCTGCATGTGTGCATGTGTGTTATGGGATGCCTACACCCCTAACTTGACACTTGCACCTACACGCATGCATGCCATCGCAACCCCCTAGCCCTACTTACTAATTTTAGGTCATTAGTGACAAAATTTGATGAGCTAGATTTAGATACTCATGAAGGCATCATCGTCGGTGTGCCACTGGTACCCTCGGACTATGTCTACTTGCCTCAATCAGTCCTGTGAGATCACCATCATCCTCGTTGTTGTCAGAGCCTCAAAGTAAAACTCAACAGTGGTCGATTAAAATGAATTTATCATGATGATTTACCCCCCCAGGTGGGGTATATCAACTTGTTTTCTACCTCCATGAAGGCATGAAGGCTCGTTTCAACCATCATTTTCTCCTCTGTTCACTGTGGAATAGTTACTTTTATTAAATAATTATTTTTCTCTTATTTTTCACCGTATTGGTGCATTTTTTTTGTCCAATACCCCTTTCTTCCCCCTAAAGAAATCTTATTTCTCCTCAGTGATTTTTCTTCTTGTTTACACTCTCGTAAATAATTATTTTTCAAAAATAATTATTTTAATAATTTTGTCATGGCACAAGGACATTATTTTTTGCTTGTTTCCTCTTTCTTCCACCTAGGGCACTTTCTAATGTGCTTAGGCCCTTCATTCTATTTCTTCTATTTTCTTCTACTGTCCACCATATTTTAGAAAATAGACAACAAAAACATTATATATATATCTCATGTCAAAAATCCAAAAATAGGGCAAAATTTGTCACAAAATCCTACAAAGTAAAAAACCTACAAAAATGGTAACTTGCTTACTGTGGATGAAACTTGTGTCTTGCACATGGTATTTTCTCCATATCCTACTATTTTGTTTCACATATTCCCTGATTAATATGACTTTCAGATCACCAAATTCACTACCATTCACAAAGCTAACTGCTTGCTTCGTCTATACTCTGGGGCACGTTTTTTTCCTGGTGCTGTTTCATTGCGCACAACACTTTTTACTTGGACCTCATGTCCATTTTCATTTCCCCTTGCATGTATCCTTACTTGGGGCATAATTTTTAACCCTTTTCATCAATCACAAACATGTGGACCTCTTCAACTTGATACCAAAATATTTGTACAATTGTCTTGACCATTGTCGGGTTGGATATGTGCATTCGTACTTGTTTTCCCTATTAAATGAGCTTATTTCCTTCTTGTATTACATTGCATTGTTGTATGTTGCATGGAGATGGTATTTTATGTAATGGAAAATTGTTTGTAGTATGGCTTTTCATGTCATTCTACCTTTGTTGTATGCTTATATTTTTCATAAGGACTGATGAGATAGCTCTTATGGCAATATGATGACATCAAAATTGTTCCAATACACAGTGGCTAGAGGCTAAGCTCTTCTCTCCCATCCTCCATATTTCTTCTACATCACTTTTCATCCACCCCTAATCTTCCATATTCCCGAGGCATCCTTCCCCTTCCCATTCTTCTATCTATCTCTCACCTTCATCGATTATCAATTGTCTTCCTTCATCACCCCATAGAAACTCGAGGGGGCATCTCTCCCTCCTACTAATTTTTCTTCAATCCCTTAAAATTTTCTTTCATCTACTATCTTTGAAGTGGCGTCACTTATGCCACCCCAAAGAGGGGCAAATGTAGACACCCATAATTACGCCTGAGCAATTTAAATACTTAAATTGTGCAAATTATCTCCCTTCCCGCAAATTGACAACATATCATCAAAAGCACTCATATTCTCTCTTACTGTCATTAATTAATTACAATACACTAATTACTTAAGTCACCTATCCAATAAACACCCTAATTAACGACCTTCCATTAATTAATCACCCCTTCTATCTAGAGCAATTAATTATTATTAATTAATTAGTTTTCCCCTTCATTTAACTAATAAATCAATATTTAATTGATTTAATCCCCTTCTAAAAGCCTAAATCATACTAATATTCCTCTAAATAGCTTCTATAATCTTACATCTACCTATTAGTTAATCACCTTTGATTAATTAAAGAACCCCTCCAACTCCCATGACTTGCTAAGTATAAATTAAACCCTTCTAAAGTAAGGTTATCTTTTATAAAGCAACCTTATCCATTCTTAATCTTTTTTTACCTTTATCCCACATGCAAAGGGATGAAGTGTTTCCTTTATCCATTGGGCTATATAAGGATCCATCCTTCTACCTTTATACCTACGCCTAAACTTCTTGAGAAGACAAGAGCAAAGCATATGGCAAAATAGACTAAAACCTTTCTTTTGTTTCCTTGAGAATTCACCATTTTGGAAGAGCAAAGCCTCTTATTCTTGCATTCTTTAAAGATCAAACAAGTAATTTTTGATTTCCATTGGAGATAAATAGGTCTATTCATTTTTGTTGGTAATCTAGGAGAGTAGAGATTTTGAATAGCATGTTAGTTTTGATATTATGTTTCAAAGTTATGATGTTTAGTATAGATCTTTTTTATCTCTTTATCTTGATGGTGCTTAGGCTTTGTCTTAGTTAGGTTATAGAACTATTTAGGTGGTAGTTCTTGTTTCATCTAAATTAGTTTCAAGAAAAGTATACATGTAAAAAACATGTAACAATCTTCCCAAAAGTTTCTCCAAAGCAAGAGCTTCAATCAACAATAAAATTCACCCCAAGGAAGCATTCCCAAAAGTTGAACAACTTAAAACAAAGCAAGGAGTTTAAATTTTATAGAAGAGGGAAGAGAAGAGGATGAGGTGGATCCATGTAGGATGCCACATCACAAATCCTCAACTCCAACAAAAAAGTCAAATTCATTCTCCAAAGCACAATAAAGAGGTGGGTGAATAATATGACAAATAAACTTACACACTCCAAAAATCCCACACCCCAAAGGATTGAATTTAATAAAATGTAAGAAGAGTGAAATTAAAACTTACAATTTGTCTTCCCAAAATGCATTAAAAAGGTCTAAAATCAACCCTCTAACCATAGGTATGGTTGGTAAATAAAATTAAGAGGTATGGGACAAGTTTTACTTGTCCCATAAGCCTCCAAAAACAGCCTGCAAGGACAAATTCGAATTTCCAAGGAGGTGGAGTGTTTCATACTCCAAAATCTGACTTACACAACTCTTACACATACTTACACGTCACTTACACATACTTACAACATTTAAAACAAAATCCAACAACTTCTATAATTACTTTCTTATATCCCAAATTTTATTGATTTATTTATTTTAACAATATTATTACTCACATTAATTCTCCACAATTAAAAGAATCATGAAAGGGGTAAACGCATCACAAAATAAAAACATGCAAACAATAATGAGAGGGAAACACATTAATAAAATACACAAATCCCCTTGGTCACATTCAAAGGTAATCCCCCATGGGAATCCCTAACAAAACAACACACACACACACACACACACACACACAAAACATGTTGCCATGGTGACCTTGTTGAATTCATCTAGAATTCTAATGTGGTTGGTCTCTAATTCCCTGATGTTTGTTGTGATAGCTTAACCTGCAAAACAAAAATACCTCCTTCAGCCTCGTGGCCATATCAGAACATCGAACATGATATAAATATAATCAAAAAATCATCTATACATATGAATCACAACAACATCAAAGCAATAAATAATATTATTTACAATTTATATCAACAACTATATCATCATCATATAATGTCCATTTTCTAGGTCTACTCACAATATCAAAAAATCACACCTTCAAACAACATTCATAATATATCCATGTCAAATAGTATATCATCATCCACATATGAAGTGTCTCTAACAATCATCATGCATTATAACTAAAGCAAGATCAATAATAATCCATGATCCAACATCTAACATCATACTAAATCAAAACTATAATAATGTCCATAATGTAATCAACAGTATTAAGATTAGTATAAAAAGGTGTCAAAGGGAAGTGGGAAATACAACAATGTCTTCTAGTTCCATGGGTGTGCATTGTAACCTGTATAACTGTGCATCTGTCATTATTTATTGAATTGTCTATACCTCCTCTCCTGTATTGATTCTAGATAAATGATCTGGTCTAGAGTTACTTTTCCTTGGATTCACCATATCTGTGAAGTCAAGTTCTTGAAATAGGAGCACCCATCTGCATATGCGGCCTTGTAAAAATGGCTTATTTACCAAGTACTTCTATTCCATGTGATCTGTATAAAACACAAATGGTGTTTCTAATAGGTACTTTCAAAATTTTTACATTGCATAAATCATGGATAAAGATTCGTGCTCTGTAGTTGTGTAACTCCATTCAGTTGGAGTCAACTTCCTACTAGAAAAATAGATTGGATGATCAACAATACCTTCACCAGGTTGAGCTAACAAAACACCAATGGCCATAATAGAAGCATCCACATGTACATAAAATGGTTTATCCCATGTTAGAAAGTGCAAAATGGGTGTGATAGTAAGTCTCTCTTTCAATACCTCAAACGTAAAATGTTGCAGTTCTTCCTAATAAAATGTACCTTTCCCCTTCAGTAATTCTTCCAAGGGTGTTGCAATTCTAGCATGCCCTTTTATAAATTTTATGTAATATCTTGTATGACCTAAAAATTTGTGCACCTCACTTTGACTAGTAGGCGTGTCCAGGCCTAAAAATACTGCAACCTTGGCTGGATCAACTAACAAACCTTCCTTACAGATGATATGTCCTAACATTATCCCAAATGATGTAGAAAATATGCACTTCTTGATATTCAAAGAGATACTCAACTGTCTACATCGTTCAAACATTAAGCGCAAATTTTCACAATGGTCTTTCACAAGCCCATATATTGTCCAGTCATCTAGGTAAACTTGTAAGAAGTTGTGAATAAAATATTTGAATGCCTGATCAACTATTTGCGAGAATACAATAGGCACATTCTTCAATCCAAAAGGCATCACAGTATAGGAAAAACTACCCCATTCAGTTGTAAATGTTGTCTTTTCTTTATCCTCCTGAGCTATCCAAACTTGATGATACCCAAAAAATCCATCTGTGAAAGAATATATTTCACACCCTACACATACTTCCAGTATCTCCTTAGTGAAAGGTGTAGGGAAAGGATCTATGATGCATGTAGCATTCAGCTCCCTGTAGTCCACACATATCCTAATCTGTCCATCCTTCTTGATACTGATCACCATTGGGCTAACCCATTCTGACTCATCAAGGTGTTTAATAATCCCGTATTTCAACATTTTTTCAATTTCTTCCTTTACATTTCCACAAAAATTAGGATTCATCATGTATGGTCTCTTTCTAACTGGTTGTGCACCGTCCTTAAGTTTGATCTTCATTTCCCCAAGGGATTCAAGTACGCATTTAAGTTCATGATATCCTCTAATGAATAAGTCCTAATAATCTCTGAGTAATTCAATGATCTTTGGTACCTCCGAGTCTGACCAATAATCTCCAATTATGGCCTCTTTAGGCTCAGCCTCTGAACCTATATTCACCTTCTTTGTCTTTATAGGTTCATGGTAGGTGCGTGTGTCCTTGTCTGTATTTTCCAAGACCTCGTGCACCCCATGTGAATGCTCAATATCTAAGTTTTCAACTTCCTCGTCTTCCATGATGTAAACCATATTTCCTTTTTCTCTCTCAAGGAAAACGTGCTCAAGTATTTTGGAGTCTATTTATTATTCCTTTTCAAAACATGCTCCAAACTCTATCTCACCGAATAATTCCTGAACATGCTCTTCTACTTTTGCACTATCTCCCATAGTTAAGCGCTTGACAAATTTTAATGCTTTTGCTACCGAAGGTTGAGTTAAGAAATAATCAAATGTCTAAATCATACTTGCAGTCAAATTTTTCCATTTCCCATTTTCTCTATGTATTTCTGCATATATGTACCAAGCGTGTGTGCATCCTTAGAGTGTGAAATAAAATTTATGCACATAGAGTGATGGTGGTAATACTTCCTATCCTACTATCCAGAGTCTCTCACACTACTGAATGTGATGTTGAACAAGTTGATTACCATGATAAGTATAGATTTGTGTAGGTGCATTTTTCCTTATAAACCTTGTAGATATATCTATTTCAATCTCTTCCCAGTGTATAAGGTTATCTCTTTGGGCTGCCCACCAGTGCATTATTGTCTCATGTAGTGTATAGACTAGCATCTCTCCTTATAACTGGTTCTACCCACTACAGTTCTATAGCCTTCACAAAGGCATGAAGAGTCTCAGTCCCTACATACCATGGTACTGTACTCCTTATCTGTTGAATTGAATGAAATCTATTCATGCACGAAACCAAACTTTTTACCTCACACCCTAGTAATTCATATGTACCATGAGCCCAATTGTCACAAGTAATACTCGTAGTGTCACTAATAGAATGAGAATCCTCCCACTATAGAATGTCTTCTTTTGATGGCTCGTTTTCCTCTAGGTCCTGAATAGCGTGTACATAGAGTCTATTTAAGTCCTCCTCACTTAGGTGCTCAACATAGGGTGTGGATTTCCCATCTGTCAATGTATCACAACCCTCTCCTCCTTTTTTTCAAAGTTGATATATCCCTTATTGAATCTCAAGTCAACATTATTTGCATAACACCAAAGGCATCCAAGAAAGGCTAGAAAATTGTCTGCTTTTGCGAGTGCTAATAACTCAAAATACTTAGTAAACTTGGCCCCTTATATAGTTATAAATGCATCCTTCAACACTCTTATGGGGTTGGTCTTAGTCTGGTTTGCCATGAACAACACATTAGATGATGGTTGTAATGGAGGCCTCCCCATTTGTACCCAAGTATCTGATGTCAACACATTTACTTCCATGCCTGTATCAATCAATATGTTGCTCAATAGTCACCCATCCACAACAACATTCAAACTAATTTCCTTTTCATAATCAATGCTATCAGAGGGAATATTTTCATGTAGAATCTAGCATCTGGTCTCAAGACTTGCACATGGAGTGTTCCCTTTCAACCAATTTCCCAATAGTGGAATAATTTTCTCCTAGCGCAACATCTTGCATACCTCCCACAGATAATCTATATCAGTTTGGACTATCTCTTATGATTTATTTTTTTCCTTTAGGTACGGTATCTCACCCTGAAGATTCCTTAGCACTTTCATGGTTTCTTGGTAAAATTCTTTCTAATGAGCAAGATCTGGGTACCTCGTGTGCAAAACTTCCTCCTTGGTAATCGTAGGATTTTGGTGCAATTCCTCTCACATGCACACAACTTCAGCGTGTGTAGTGATGTTTATTGTCAATGCTTCAGGTCCTTCTATTATCTTGGGCATCCATTGGTCTTCTACCACACGCTGGATTCTTACCATCCTAGTGCCTTTGTTTTATTTCTTATATTGTTTACTCATATGATTATATAATTATGGGCACTCTTCATAGCTATGGTTCTTCCCGCATAAAGAACATGCATTATTTTGAGGACATTCCTACCTATAGTGATAAGGGGATCCACATGTATAACATGTTCCATTAGGGAAATCTCCTCTTCCTCCACCATGGCCTCATCCTCCATATTCACCACGATATCCATGACCTCCTTCAAAATGCCCCTCATGTCTTTCATACCAGATTTGATTATGATCCCAAACCTGGTGCTCATTCCTACTCTTATAATTATTTGTTATACTTGTATATCATACTCCAATGTCTATAGCATCATGTATTTGAAAAATCAACTAATAATCCTTAGTATCATGGGTTGTGGACCAGAAAATATTGCAAAATAAAGATAGATTCTTCCTTATCGTGCTTTGTAACAAAGAACAGTGACTAGCATCATGATTCAAATGGAAAATTTCACAGTCCAATAATAATGAGCATACAGATCTGTGAGGACAACTATCTTTGGTGTGACCTTCCACTTCACAATGTATACACCAAATTCCTGAGCACATTTCATGGGCTGAATTTGCCGATAGGTTTTCTAACTACTTTATCATAGCTGCAATCTTTGCCTCTAGGAACAGACTAATGCCATTGTCAATGCTTCTAACTGCCTCAGCACAAAAGGATGCTTCCAGTGCTTTGCGTAGATCCATGTACATCTTATGTGAAAAATCCCTCCTAGAAGGTGTGATCAATCCTCCAATAAACCATTGTGCATGTTGGATAGTGTGTATATCATAAGACAATGTAGATAGAAGCATCTTAAAATGAGTATCATAATCACATACACTTTCAGTAGTGCATTGCTTGATATATTTGAGCACACTTATACTCTTCTGCTCAAACTCAAGAATATGAAACTCTTTTAAGAAAGCATCCCTTAGTGCCACATAATCCACGTAAGTTTGATTAGGGTCAAATTTCCTATACCAGCTGTGCACGTGCCCCTATAATGTAGTAGCGAATCGACTTGCCTTTTGCTCAGTAGATATAATCCCTTTAGCATGCCACAAAATTTCACACATATGCACATGTTCAAAAGCATCCTCTATACCTATATACTATGGGAGATGAAGGGACATCTCCATATAGATATTCTCTAATTGTTGCAGACCTTGACCACTTGATCCAAAACCCCCTGGGTTCCCTCTACCTCTAGAACCACTAGATCCATTAGAACTAGAACCACCTATACCTCTTGATCCTCCACCTATAGCTAGAGTAGGACCTGTAGATGTAATCCCCTGTGCTTTGATAGTAGTACTATATTGAACCCCTACAATCTATGAGGTAGCTCCACTTCCAGAGGTGAATCCAAAATTCTATGCGCTCACATTCTATGTGGATGACATGCCCGAGAATGCTCCTCCATATAACATTGGAGTTTTTTTTCCTACCATTGATGTACTTTATCCCTGACTTACTCCTGCTCTCCTACTTCCCAAGTTAGCTTATTGATTACTTGTCATACTAGATACTAAAAAACCAAGTGCAAAGGCTAGGTCACTAGGTGGATTAAGATGCACGCCTGTGGCCCAAGTAGTCTCTACTGACGTACTTCCATGTGAGGCTGAGAAGGGATATTTATCATACTTTTCAATATGTGGGAGTTCCTGATGCTCTGGGTCCATTTCCTCTACGTGAGTCATAAATCCTTCACAAACCATCTCTATCCTCAATGCCATATTTTCTACAATGAAACGTTGCATTCTATTTCCCTCTCACACACCTCATTATACTTAAGCTTCCTTTACTCTCTTTGCTTTTCCGCCACTAGGTCTGTCATCTTAATACCAAAATTGTTCCTACCTTCACACGTGGTGAATTTTAGTTAGCCATTGGTTTACTCTCCAGGTTCAAAGTTACAATCAAGATCTTGATTTCTAATGGAATACCGTGCAAATATGTTCCTATTGGATACCTCAAAAACTGAAATTTAGTGACCTTTTGGCAAGAGTACGCCAAATTGAGTATTCTAGAATATGACTGTTTAGAATGCCATAATACCAAATCCACCATGCGAGTCCAAATCAAATAAACATCATAAAGAGCCTGAAATTCTTCCTATTTCCAAACAAGTGCATGATATCTCTAATTCCACTGAGACACATAAGCTGTAAGCCACTCGTAAAGTTCTACTAGAAAGGTAGTGAAAAATATCTCATATAAACTATCATACAGGTTCTTTTCTACCGAAGTTCATGCATTAAACTCAGATCCACTACTGAACCATCGTGCATATTCTTCATCCAGATCGTATATCTATTCCTCAATACTTGCTAGAGTTAACCGGTATGTCTTCATTGCAAACCATCCTGAAAACAACTGAAAAAGAGGTCCCAGAAATGGAACCAATGATGCATCTTAGAATTTTCAAGATAACACCCTAGTCACACTAGCACATCACTCAGCTTAGACTGATCACTCACCCGAAGCACGCAAAGGTACGAGGTTCCTATTTAGGGTTGCTATAACAAGATGATAACATGATGAAGGAAGATATATAAAGAATCATAACTAATCCATCATTCTACAGTGCATGCTACCCACAAATCCATTAAACAAAAAACTTAAACAGTAATCATGATTAAACACTAACATGCACTACTCAATTACATAGAATGAAACCTAGATTCATCCAATATCCTTCATATATTAGTAAGTATAGAAGCTCCTTATAATACTATCAATTCATCTTAAGGCACATATTAATCTGATACACATATTTAGAATCATACATGCATATCTATATCTCTCTGATACATCATACAGATCTCTCTTTTACTATGCACATAATCATCATATATATATAGGGTGGGGACTTTCCCTTCACTGCTTAACCATTCTAGAAATAGGTCACATGCTATTAATATCCACACATGCAAGTGTTCTATATATAGTCCTCTTATAGATAATTGAAGTGTTCTTTCTATTCTTATCTTGCCTCCATGCATAGACATTTGAACCACTCTTCTAGATATAGAAAATACTTGGTGTGCACTTCTCTACATCGTTGATGTGTTTTACATACCATCTTCCAAAAATAGATCCTCATCCCCAAAATTGGCTATGTCCTAAAATCTGAACCTACCTTCTGCGCACGGGTCCATCCTATCCTTTTGCACCTTTGATCCTGGCCTTCTATCTCGCGCAAAGTCCATATGTGATCTTTTCCAAGTATTCTTTGATCAACATTAGATAGTCTTCCTCTACCATTTTTGGTAATACAAGTGGAATGGTTTTAGTGCCATCATTACCTTGATAAGTGAGTGGTCCTAAGGTGATTGTTTGACTTTAAAAATCTAGGAGAGATAGAAACAATATCTTCTACATCATTAAAGTTTTCATGTGAAGGTGGAGAGGATAGCTTTTGTTCCATTATGGATCCATATGAGGTCATTACAAAGGTGTCCAAATAACCTTTGTTGAAACCTAGTCCAAATTTATCATGAGGTTTGTGGGACTATTCAAAGACCAAGTCATGTATTCTATGCTTGTAACTGTGTCCAAGTATTTCATCAATTTAGATAAAGTGAAAGTAAGAAAATACCACCTAGAAATAGCTTCCTAACCTAGCTAGAAATGAGAAAGTCCTACCCTTAGCATTATAACTTTGAAATGATCAAAACATAATGTAAATTAATGAACTTTATTCTTCTTAATTGCTTAATTTAACATTAAAATGAACTTAAGTAGTTTAATGGCAATCAAATTATATTTGTTTTCTTTGATCCTTCAATGGATGCTTGGGTGTGAGGCTTAGCTCTTCAAGAATGGAGGATAGAGGGCTCAAGAATGACAAAAGGCTATTAGTATGAAACTATGTGATTTATTTTGTCTCTTGAGAGATTTAGGTGTAGGTGTAGAAGTAGAGGGAGGGTTGTTTATATAGCCCAAAGGATAAAGGATTCAAAACATCCTCAAGAATGTGGGACTAATGGAGATGTAGAGTTAGTTATGGATAAGGGGGGTTTAGATGGGGTTGAGTTAACTTTAGGAGGGTTAGTTTGTCTTTTAGTGGCTCATGTGGATAAAGGGGGTGTATTAATTAATCAAGATGATTAATTAATACATGTGCAAGCTTTTATAAGATTTTAGATGGATTCTAGTGTGATTTGGACCATTAAGAGGGAATTAAACCAATTAAATAGTGATTTATTGATTTAATGAGAAGGGAGGATAATTAATTAATAATAATTAATTAGACTAGGTAGAGGTGTTGATTAATGAAGGGTCATTAATTAGGGTATGTGTTAGATAGGCGACTTAATTAATTAGCGTAATGTAATCAATTAATGACAACGAAAGAGAAGTTGAGCGCTATTGAAAATATGTCGTCAATTTGTGGGAAAGGAGATAATTAGCACAATTTAAGTATTTAAATTTCTTGGGCGTAATTATAGGTGTCTACATTTTCCCCTCTTTCGGGTGGCATAAGTGATGCCACTTCAAAGATAGTAGATAGAAGAAAATTTTGAAGGGATAGAAGAAAAATTAGTAGGAGAGAAAGATGCCCCCTCGAGTGTTGATGGGGTGATGAAAGAAGCCGATTGACAATCGAAAAAGATGTGAGAGAGGCAGAAGAATGGGGAAGGGGTAGGATTCCCTGATGGGAAGGAAGATTAGGGGTGAAAGGAAAGTCATGTATAAGAAATACGAAGGAGGGGAGAGAAGAGCTTAGCCTTTAGCTGCTGTTGATTGGAACAATTTGGATGTCATCATATTGCCATAGGAACTACATCATTGGTCCTTATGAAAAATATAAGCATACGACAAAGGTAGAATGACATGAAAATCCATACTACAAACAATTTTCCATTGCTGAAAATACCAACTCCATGCAACATACAACATTGCAATGTAATACGAGAAGGAAACAAGCTCATTTAACATGGAAACCAAGTATGAACACACATAATCAAACCAACAACGGTTAAGATAGTTGTAGAAATGTTTTGTTATCAGTGCTGAAGAGACCCACAAGTTTGTGATTGATGAAAAGGGTTAAGAAAGATGCCCTAAGAAAGGATATATGTAAGGGGAAATGGCAATGGACATGGGGTCCAGGAAAAGTGTTTTTGTGCAACAAAATAGCACCATGAAACATACATGCCCCAGAGTACAAACGAAGAAAGTAGATAGCTTTGTGAAAGGTTATGAATCCGGTGATCCATGAGTCATATTAATCGGGGAAGATGTGAGACAAACCAACAAGATATAGAGAAAATACCATTTGCAAGACACAAGTTCCAGCCATAATAAGCAAGTTACAATTTTTGTAGGGTTTTTTTTGCTTTTTAGGCTTTTGTAAAAAAAATTGCCCTATTTTTAGATTTTTGACAAATATATTGTTTTTATTGTTTTTTGCTTTCCAAATTGTGGTGAACAATAGAAGAAAGTAGAAGAAGAAAGTGAAGGGCCAAGGGGAAAAAGAAAGTTCCCTAGGTGGAAGAAAGAAGAAACAAGTGACAAATAATGCCCTTGTTTAGAGGAAAAATTAAGAAAAACTAATTATTGGAAAAATAATTATTTACGGGAGTGTGGAGAAGAATAAAATTTTCCAGGGAGCAATAAAATTGTCTGAGGGATAAGAAAGGGGTATCGGACAGCAAAAAATGCCCCAATACGGTGAAAAATAAGAGAAAAATAATTACTTAATAAAAATAATCATTCCACAGTGAACAGAGGAGAAAATGACGATCAAAACGGTCCTCCCAGCCCTCCTAATGGTGAAAACCGGGTTAATATACCCCACCAGGGGGGGTTAAAACATTGTGACCAATTCATTTTAACGGAGCTGTTTAGAAAATTTACGGTGAGGTTATGATACTAAGGAAAACCATGGTGATCGCACGAGATTGATTGAGATGTGCAAATGCAGTCTGGGGGGTACCAGTGGCACGAAGAAGATGGCCCCTTTATGAATATAGAACCCTAACCTAGTGATTTTGGTCATTAATGCATTAAATTAGGTCTTTAGCCCTAGGAAATCATGTTGGCACCCCTGCACATAGGCATAAGCATTGAATAGGGGGCGTAGGTGTCCTTTTTGGGGTGCATGTGCAAAAACACATACATGCACACGTACTAACATGAAAAGCACACACCCAAGCACACGCACACACACTGGAAATGGGGCGCACACATGAAAATCATGACACAAGCATGAAAAGGTACACAAGTGCCCTAGATAAGTGGAGAAAAGATAGGAAAGTATCAAAAACATGAAACTTAGAAGAATTTTTAGGATTTTTGGGTTAACCCTAAAAGGGGAGATAGATTTTTAGAAGAAATGTTAGGAACTGAATAGCACCGTGTCATTTTACAGAGATGATTACCAGTGTTACAAATGTGGGAGTGACATACCTAGATAGCAGAGCTAGAGGGTAGTATGCGTTGGCGTGATCGGCAAGCCATGGTGATAATTCTCAAGGTGGTGGGACTAGGCCCCGTGTCTCAAATGTTGTCTATCGTACTGGACCATGGCCTAGTGACTATGCTAACTGAGTGATGGCATAGTGAGAGTCAGTGCTTCAGACTACTAACAAGACAGATGATTGTGATGATTGAGGATGTATGGTAGATTCTTTACGTGCCAATGATGGGCACCTTGATCAAGTATAGCTCTAATGCAGGGCTGATTAGAGTAGCTTGCAATGCCCTTTTTGGTGTTGATGATATACCACATGACGAGATGACCATAGCATTGCACATGTGCATCTCTGACCCCACATTACATTGGGGGCCTGCCTACATCATGTCTCTTATCAGTGGGTTCTTACTCACTAATAAGACAGGGACCTCATTCCCGAGAGGACTATTGGCCCTGGTTCATGGCATCTATAGTAGTGAGAGATATTGCTGGGGGTAGTGCATATTGGCCCACCTATATTGGGATTTACACTTGATCACATACCATGGTCAGAAGACTGTGGGTCTAGCCTCCTTATTACAGATATGGTCATGGGATCACATTGCTATCAGATGCCCCGTAGACACTTTACGTATCTGAGATCCTAAGCAGCCATCATACATGGCATGGGTAGTAGCTGGTGGGGATGTACGCAGACATCTTGGAAAAAAATTTAGATATAGGTGAAATTTTAACAAGCTAGTAGAGATAGATGTCATTTGGCGGCCATATAGGCATTTTCAGTGGCTAGAAGATGCTACAGAACTCAACGTGTGCCTAGTGGAGCATTTTGTCATTGGCAGCCGCAGTTATATTATGGAGTTGTATTGAGTAGATAGGTGACAACGGCATCTTGGCAGGGTATAGGGGTTCCCCCAGCCAGATATCTGGCATGCACACAGGGATTCAGAGAGGCAGACCATGGGGCCTCGCATACTGGTGGTCTGAGATAGGGTGAGTTTCACGCAGGTGGTCCCATAGGTATGGGACCCAGTATGATAGGTGTGAGATGCAGGGAACACAACTGACTATGTAGCTTGGTATGCTATAGTGTTACCCCAGCATCTCACCATTCCAGAGGAGGCTTGGGTAGTAGGTAGCCACCCACCTATAGAGATATGGCACAATGTAGAGCGCAGTGTGAGGGCAGTAGCACATGGGCCAGACCCAAAGGATCCTTTCGATGACATTCCACATGATGGGCAGGCTACCTCACAGGCATAGGGACCGAGGCCACAGGGTCCATCACAGGCAGTAGTGTAGCCATCTAGAGGTAGGGTCCTAGAGTAGGGACAGTCATCAGGAGAACCTCGGGGACCAGTCCCTGATCCACACACAACCTCCTAGCCAGTGGCACAGATAGCCACAGTACAACTACATTTACAACAGGTCATAGCCGAGACAGACGTGGCCAAAGTAGAGAGATCAGGCTCGAGGATGGGTCATGAATGCCATAGCAGAGTGTGATGAGGCCTGAGCTCACATTGTTACCTTACTATCAGAGTGGGATTAGGTTTGGTCCTAGGTTGGCCCAAGAAATGATAGAGTGGCATGGCGAAGCTAGATTCAGGAGATAGCGGCATAGGGGGCTCGAATATTAAGCCTTATTCATTAGTCCTAGTCACAGGTGCAGATGGTTGTTGCAAAAAGAGATCATGTACATGCATGATCATAGGCACTCCTTATATAGAGGGACTAGGACCATGCTGAGCTATAGACTACCTTTGTAGAGAGGGACCGAGAGGCTACCTCCTCTAGATAGGCCGAGGTAGACTTGAACAGAGTGACAGGTGAGCGGGATGTTGTCCTTCAGGCAGCACTCACCTCTAGAGATGCCGACCTGATACGTGACACCACCAGGCTTGGTGGTGAGACCTTATTTTATAGGACTGCCTATTACAGGGTAGTTCCTCTAGAGCAGCGAGTAGTACTTCCGCGACAATCAGGGTCGAACACATCAGGGTCTCAATCATGAAGGTTAGGCCATTCTACCAGTTCAGTGAAACAACCCCTACCAGAGCAGCTGGTTAGACCAGGGCCATCTTAGCCTCCAGTGTTCCGTCAACCAAAGGATAGGTCTAGGAGACCCTGCGAGGGTGAGAGCTATGGTTGAGATCCACATTTTTGTTGTACAGATTATTTGTATGTATGCGTCTTATGAAGGTCGATTTTTTATGTACAGCCTTGTATACTTGTACTTTGATGATGCCTCATGATGAAGGCTGGATACTTTTTGATACATGCCCCCTTTTTATGGCATTATGTATCAATGATGTATTATGTTGAGTACCGATCTGGACATTACATACTTGTAATGTAGTATCTTTGTATGCCTCAGCTGAAGGCATTTTTGATATAGAATATTGATGTGTATCCATTTTTATATATGACATAGATGTATATGACACACATGTATATATATCAGGATTACTTTTTGGGCTCAAATACACATGTTTATGAGATGATGTAAGTTATTGTGTTTGTGTCCTGATGCATGTGACACAAATGGGCATATTTTTATGATGTGAAATACCCTTTTCAGAAATTACTCTATGTTGATTCTTATTGCACGTTGGATTTTGTTTGATTTAGCACTTATGGATACGTTATGATGTTATCTGATTTTGTACTTTGTATGTATCTAATTTCGATGTTTGATGTATACCTGTGTTGTTAGATGCGAGATGATAGACCATTAGATGATATCAAATGAATTTCTCATGTGTTATTATAGATGTATATGGATGGGATGATATGATGATATTGGTGTGGGGGGGATAGATTTTTTATCATGCGCAACCCCTCTTGCCCCCATTGATGATATGATATGTGATTATTAGCTTAGCGTACATGCATGATTTAAAACTTAGCATTTTGTTTATATATGATGTATAGATGATTTTATATGTGATGATAATGATGGTAATGTGATGTTAATGATAACAAAAAAATGCACATGCAATAAACACAACCAAATGCTAGTAAAGAGCACCATGAAATAATACAATACACCATGATTTATTAACATGTAACAAACGTAATCAAATGCTAAGAAAGAACACAATGAATTAACACATTACATCATGATTTTTCTAAGATTCACTAGCATTCAAAAACATACCGTAATATGTACAAGCAAGAATAAATCTAATCTAAGTAAGAAAAGATGAATCCTAACAAAGTATGCCCAAGCAAAAAACAACCCAAAAAGTAGAAACACAAAATAACTATACAAGCAATAAGCAAAACAAGAAACAAGAAAATGCAAGTAAATGTTTTGGTAAGATTTTTTTTCATGCAACAAGTTTCTATCATTTTTAGTTGTTTTCAAACAATTTTCTATTGTTTA
The DNA here is from genome assembly GCA_019776745.2 of Taxus chinensis. NCBI lineage: Eukaryota > Viridiplantae > Streptophyta > Pinopsida > Cupressales > Taxaceae > Taxus > Taxus chinensis. Next base: position 1,006,229,577 of record CM034146.1, read on the forward strand.
GGTTTATGTGAAACAATTTTCTATTGTTTTTGGTTGTTTTCAAACAATTTTCTATTGTTTAGGTTTATGTGAAACAATTTTCTATTGTTTTTTGGTTTTTTTCAAAATGATTTTCTATTGTTTTGGTTTATGTGAAACAATTTTCTATTATTTTTGGTAATTTTCTAGCGGTCTTCCAGAGCTATGTGCAGGTAACTGTATGTACCCAAAATTGTAAGGTACTGTACTGCCGGAATAGTGTAACAAGTGCCCCAATGATGATACAGGTCTCCTCGCAAGGTGTTCAGGATCCGAAAAATCCCTCGCAGTATGCATTAACATCCCACATGCCCCGCTTAGCCCCCACGTCATTTTTTCCCCTTTTTTCCTCTTTGCTTGGCCTTTTTCCCTTCAGTTACGAAACCGCCGCCCTGCCTGGGCGACGGTCTCATGACTGCCACCTTGATCAGGGCTGCGGTCCTGTAACCACCGCCCTGCTCAGAGCGGAGGTCCTGCACATGTTTTCCAGAAAGAACATTGATGCAACTCATGTAAAAGATCAACGTTTCACCAGCTTTCCTTGCCAACTTGGGCATGCATTTATGTTTTTGGTCCCCTGGAATAGTGTTTGGCCATTGTTTATGGTTTTTAGAGTACTGTTTGGTTTTGATCTTTAGGTGATTAGAGAGTTATAAATAAGTGGCTTATGCTCAAGCAAAGGGGTCTAATATTTTTCTCTCATCTCCTAATTTTAGTAGTTTAGTCTGTTATCTTGTTTATAAGCCATAGTTTCAGTTTATTTGCATGCTTAGTTAGCATTGTTTAACTTTTGGTAAGCCACATATCCAGCTTGTGCAAATGGTGTTATTGTTTTATCTAATCCATTGGAGTAGAATAGCTTAGGAAGAATTTAAAGTTACAGGTTTTTCTCTCCAAACAGGATAGTTTCAGGTTCTGGTCGCTTTATGTTGCATGACTTACAGTAAAATCCCGCTAGGAATCGCATAAGCCAAGCTCTGTACTCTTGCGCTATCCCTCTCCTACTTGCATTTTCAGTCTGCCTTCTGAGTTGTCCTTGTCCCAATTTCTATTTCTGTCGAGGCTAGCATTACACGCTTTTCTGGATCCACGTGAACACGAAAGAACGAGGAGATCACACTGAGGGGACAAGGTCACACACATCATCAGATTCGCCACTGTTCTGCAGAATCCAGGTTTTAACTTTAAAAGTTCTAGTTAGAATCATATCAAATAAAAAATTTAAATTGCTTCATTTCAGTAAATTCCATTCTCGATATTGCCAGGGAATCTGTGAGGATTCATAGTTTCTGAGAAACTATGATTCACTCCTCACTTCTAAGGTAGGATCGAGAATCTTGCAGATTGATGAGCTATTTCATTTGTTTAGAATAAACCTACAAATCACACAGGAAAATAACTACACTCAGTTATCTTGTTTGTTTTAAATTGTTATTTAGTTGTTATTTCTAGATACGTTTAAATAGCTACTTTCCTTAAATTCTTAAAAGGTTTCTCAGAAAAATAAAGGTTATATGTTTTAGATTTATTCCACGTAGTTAGAATTTTTTTTGTTACAGTTTAGATTTACATTTTATTTTGTATGATAATCACAGGACCTTGGGAGCCCAGGGAATACATATTTGAGCCAATCGTGCCTCAACCAAACCTTGTCACAGCAATAGTTGACATAGACCAAAATCTTAGAATACAAGTATTCCAAACAACAACAAATTTACAACTGATCAGTTCTCAATTGAGAGGGTTAAATATAGAAGACGACCAAGCACACATGTTTTGGTCAAACCAATCAAACTATAGATTACCCTAGGCAAACATTCACATGACTGTAGAAGGGTTCAAAAGAGAATAAACCTTTGGTTGTGATCCTTTGATCCCACAACCAGGTGTAGGAGACACTCTCACAGACATAGATACCAGTTTAAGGATCCAGGTTACACGAACGCATATGAGATATTCTGAGAAGATCACACAGTTATTGGTTCTAAACATAGAAGCTGAGAAAGCATATGATTACTGGATACTAGGGATTAGGACTTGATTTCGTATATGACCATAACAGGACCGCAACAACCAAGAGTCTATGGTTGTGACCCACAAGTCCCACAACCTAACGAATCCATAAGTCAATCAGATATAAACATTGGCCTACACACATTAGTATTCCAATCCACTCCATCATCATCGAACAATTGTCCTTACTAGATATAGCAGCTAACGAAGCTAGAGAATTCTGGACTAGGCCAGAGAATCGTCCATAGAGTCAATTGTTTTCACCATCCACCATATGACCTTATCTAGAGACGTAGACGAAACTATCCCAGGTCATTTTCCATGTATTCCACAACCCATAGATCGAATAACGCCAGAGCTCGATATTGATTGGAGCCTTCGAGAAGTCATCCTTGCCAATCGATCTATCACACTAGGCCAAGTTAGAAGGGCCTTCTTTGCCTTAGGTTTGCAAATTCCACTAGTGCGTTTCGAAGACATTAGATTGCCTAACTAGTTTTTCTGCATCCCACGCATATTCCACCCCCACTGGCTGTCTCAGCACGACCTTAGGAGGTTGGGTACACGGAAGAGTTTCCTGTAGATTCCGATGCTTGCTTGTCGCTTTTCTAGTGTACAAAATTGGTGAACCCAACGTGAACCAAACAAAATTAGTGAAGCTAACGTAAACTTCCTACTTTCTCGTTTAGAGTCATAGTATCACGTGTTCTTTCACAAATCACCTTCGCTCCTTCCCATTATTCTGTGGGTATTCATATACCCCCCGAATATGTCGGGATTCGATGCATATGGCAGACCCCTCTTGGGTCTTGAGGCATACTACGCCCAACAGAACAGACAATCATCACCTTCGCTCTCAATATGGGGCGACAACTATTCAACTAATCAGTTATCAACACAAACCCCAAGAAACAGATATAACTCATCTTTTCAAACGGGGTAGTTAGATCAACCCCCTCGAACGCAACAAATAGATCCTTCAGGCTTGAACAATATGACGTTTACCGGAGAATCTGGTTCGTCTCCTCAGATACTAATTAGACCACAAATTAGTAGACAATCTGACCCATACCTAGTCTTAGATGATGAACAGTCAATACGTTATCCTAGGAGTGAACAACATTCTCAGGGTATGTACCCACCTATAGGAGGTTTACAAATACAACCCAAGGTCTCTTTTCAAGAAAACACCTCTATACCACTGCATATAGGAAATACTCTCAGAGAAACTTGGAAAGATAGCGATCAGTTCATAGCAGGATATCACATGCCTATACAACACCAGGGTATACAACAAACGCCGCTAAGGAAAAGCACCGTGACTTCACCAAATGAAGTCATTTCAACATTAGTAGAAAAAGTGAGAGGGTTAGAACTTGCTCAAGTAAGTCAAAGCTCTCAGTTCATGCAAGCAGGAAGTTCTAATCCTCCATACCACCCTGGCCAAGTAGACCTCCTCACGGGAGTAGGCATGTTAGGCATGCCTCCTCAGCATCCACAACAAATGCCAACAAGGCCCATCATCTCTAACACCGTTCCTCCCAGTCTAGTATCAAATAATCCATTACTAGAAAATACCCCGTCATACTTAAACATGTACTCCAAATCACCACAAGGAGATATGTTCTCCTCTCCCGGCATGTTTGTTCAAACATAGGAACTTCCCTATGCCCCTACTAACGCATACGTTGTACCGTATCAACAACCCATCCCACCGCCACTCCCTTAGCAACCACCATCAATGGTCGAAACCTATGCGATAGGGACTTATTCAGAATATCTGAAGGAGCCCTTAGACTTCACCATACGAAGCGTCATGCTTCCAAGACCCCTTACCAATTTACCCAAGTACGAAGGTGAGGGAGACTCAAACACACATATCAAGGCTTACGCTACAGCCATACGAGAATTACTCCCTTGGGATTGGTTTGTTGTTAAAATATTCCCCAAAACTTTGGAGGGCATTGCTCTTGATTGGTATTATAGAATACCTGAAGCCTCCATCCATTCATTTAAACAGCTTGTATTAGATTTCATTAAGGCGTTCGACATGAACAAACTGTTGAGAACAGGAATAAGGGAATTCTTGCACATCAAACAAGAACACAATGAATCTGTCGCCCATTTCATCCAGAGGTGGCGTACAGTTCTTTATTCTTCAGCAAGTGCTCCAAACATGGATCAGATGGAACTATGCTGATTTATTCCTTCATTCTCTCAGCAAAGAGGTGAAGGAAGAAGTCCAGAAGTTCCCACTAAGAACTTACGATGAAGTACTTGAGAGTGCTCTTCAAATAGACCAAGCAGTGATAGATAGTGGTCATAAGACATATGGAGCAAACGGGAGGTTAATCACCTCCATCTAGAACACTACAAATTATCTCGCTACCACAAATGTCAACCAAGGACCCAAAATCCTTAACAAAAATTGGGGTGTAACAACGGATGGAGTAACCGACCAACCCAAGAAGGTAAATGTTGTCAATACTCCATCACAAACAAACAACCAACGAAACAACAACTTTACCCCGACAATCAATACAGTGGATTTTAACCATCCACAACAACAACAACAACGGTGAAATCCTATACAAGGGCCAAGCCAAAACTCATTTGGTTATCAAAACCAAATCCAGAAACAACAAATGCAAAATTTCAATCCTAATAGGCAACAGTTTGATCAGAATTTTAGGCCAAAATATACACCAAACCAACAAAACAGGAATTACAATCCCAATTCTTATTGTGGTTTCCACAAAATTTGGGGTCATGATACTAGAACGTGCCATGACTACCATAAATTCATGCAACGTTTACCAGAAGAACAAAGACAGTTCTTCACAGATTTGTTTTTGGCAGATCCCATGTCATCACCACCAAATACGCTCGCAGGGGCAGTTTCCCCTCAGAATGCTCCTCTCAAGATCTTTAACGATCCACTCCCAAATCATGATAATAACAGACTAAATCCAACTGGGACAAACAAGGGTGCAATGCCGGGAAACAATGATCATGAAGCCTCGACTTCACTAAATCCATCAGTTGCGCCACAATTAGGAAGTCAACCGAGACCCAAGATAGTCAGTTTGGTAGAATTAGATGCTGAACTACCTATCGAAGCTATAACAAGAACACGAGAGTATTTCTCTCAACCAAGCCCAAGTCATCTACCAGAAACAGATAAGAGTCAAAAAATAGTAGAAAAACCCGTAGGTGCCTATGATTTAATTAGTGACCTAACAAAGACCTTCTCACACATTTCATTTTTGGATTTACTAAAGAACTCTCCTCCTCACAGAGCTGCTCTTTTAGAAGCATTAGGTCTAGGTCATCTAATCAACATCACCCCACCTCCTGAAACACAAGTAAATCACGTAGATTTTGATATCCACCCTCCGGGGTAGCTAGACAAGGATGTCGAATTTATATTCGAAATAAGTAAAATGCCTACAGACCCTGAGATTGCATGCCGAGGTGATCCAGCCTTACACTTACAAGTATGGGTTTATAATAACTACGTAAAATGGGCAATGGTTGACGATGGGGCCACAGTTAACATAGTTCCCTTCTCTTTCCTCCAGAAACTAGGATACGGGGAAACAAACTGTTCCACCACTCGAACTACGTTGAGAGGCTATGATAGCCTTAAAGCCACTTCGATAGGAACCATAATACTACCGGTCACCTTAGGACCCAAAAAAATCCTGACTGAGTTTTATATTATAGATCGGGAAACTAATTATAATATGATCCTCGGCCGACCATGGATACACCGAATGAAGGCAATCCCTTCTACTTTATTTCAAGAAGTAAGATTCTTGCATCTAGGAAAGGTATTTGTAGCCAAAGGCGATCCAAAACCTTTCGATTTGCACCTAGCCGATTTAAAGAAAAGACCAAGTGTGCACTCAGAATTTGAACTTCACAACAAACCAACTTAATAAACCCATTGACCCAAAACTAGAGGAGAAGTTGGTACCTACGACAGATCTTGAAACTATCAGCATAACCAAAACAACCCCAACCCCCAAAGATAAAGCTAAAGAAACGATATCATTAGGAACTACTGCAAAAAACGTTAAGTTAATTGAACAAGATTCACCAATGTTCTTACCATTTGATTCAGCAGGCATAGGATATTCCCTAGGTGTTGGTTCCCTTCCAGCAGAGGACCTCTACATGGTAGAAGTAGAGTGTGCAAACGCAGCAGATGCCCCAACATCTATACTCCCGGCTAAGTATTGGACTCTCCATTTCGATGGAGCTAAATGCCGTTATGGAGCAGGGGAAGGTATAATTCTTACTTCGCCTGAAGAGAAAGTCCTCCCATTTACCTTTAAGTTAAACTTTGAATGCATAAACAACGGTGCTGAGTACGAATCCCTCCTCCTTGGCCTCACCTTAGCCAAGAGAATTGGTGTTGACAACATCAAAGTCTTAGGAGACTCGACAATTAGTGACAAACTAGGTTTCCGAAGTATATGAAACCAAAGCCGAACACTTGCAGCTTTACAAAGAAGCCATATTAGATTTAAGCAAGGTGTTTAACTTCATATCCATTGAAGCAATCCCATGAGAGAAAAATCTTCTCACTGATTCAATAGCAACTTCAGCATCACGTTTTACTCCAAGCAATGAGTTAGAAGTTACCCAGTTCACGGTGTCCATTCGTGATGAACCATTGATAAGAAAAATGACAAATCCCCTTTCAACCGGAAGTGAATCTACCATCCTAGACCGTATTGATAGTGATGCGGCTACTTTGGATTACTTAAACGCCTATGCAGCACTACATCTCTCCTATCATATGCTAGATTTATCCTTAATTCCACATTCGTCTTCCTACTTCGGAAATCCCGTGATGGATCATCCCTCACAAATGGAACCTAGCATATACGCAGTAGAAAATGGGGATGATTTGGATTTACCTCCGGCACCACCTGAGTTTGAAGAGGGTAACGCATCTTTGATCGAAGAAACAATCGATGTCAACATCGGGACAGAAGATGAACCGAGAATATTGAAACTAGGTTCCTCGTTAACCCCAGAAGAAGTAGAAATACATACACGGATCCTCAAAGAACATCAGAAGGCATTTTACATTTAATTATAAGGAGATGACAGGAGTCACACCCCACATTGCGGTGCACAACCTCGTCACTAAATCAGATGCAAAGCCAGTTAAACAAAAATCAAGACCCATGAAACCCAAAGTAGCTCTCATGGTAAAGGAGGAGGTAATAAAACTCCTCCAGGTAGGATTCATCAAGCCAGTCGACTACTCCCAATGGGTATCTAACATCGTTCCCATTCTCAAGAAGAATGGAAAGATACGCATCTGCATAGATTTTCGAGATATCAACAAAGCATGTCCTAAGGACGACTTCCCATTACCATCCATAGATGTTATTGTTGATGCAACAACTGGTTTTGAACTTTTGTCTCTCATGGATGGATTCTCGGGATACAATCAAATCAGAATATCTGAGCAAGATCAAGCTAAAACCACGTTTATAACTCCTTGGGGAACCTATTGCTACGCTGTTATGCCATTCGGTCTCAAGAACGCCGGTGCTACCTACCAGCGAGCTATGACATATATATTCCATGATTTAATTCATAAAATCATGGAATCTTACGTTGATGACTTATTGGCTAAGGCCAAGAAGCGTTGTGACCATCCGGAAGTACTCCGCATCATTCTTTCACGCCTAATAGAATACGGAGTCACGCTAAACCCAGAGAAATGCGTCTTTGGTGTAACATGAGGGAAGATCCTAGGTTATATCATATCGTCACGAGGGATAGATGTCGACCCAACCAAAATCTGGGCTGTCCTCGAAATGGTTCCACCTTCAAATGAATCTGGAGTCAGGTCATTCCTCGGAAAGCTGGGTGCAATCCGAAGATTCATCCCGGACTTAAGCTTCGCCGTTCATCCAATCAACAATTTACTCAAGAAAGACTATAGCATTGATTGGACCAAAGACTGCAATGAAGCCTTTGATGCAGTTAAGTGCTTCCTTTTATCACCACCTACGCTAATGCCACCTAAGCTAGATCACCCGTTAATTCTATATTCACGAGCTACCGATGTCTCGCTGGCCTGTATGTTGGCCCAAGAAGACGATAACAAGAGAGAACGCGCGATTTATTTCATCAGCCGAACACTTCTCGACTATGAAACACGCTATACATAGGCAGAATGAGAATGCCTTGCCATAGTCTTTGCTACTAAACGCCTAAGACATTATATGCTAAACCAGGAAACAAGGGTCATGGTAAAAATAGACCACTTACGAACTTTCCTCACACAAGGATCCTTATCTAAAAAGGCTGGACGTTTTATAACTCTAATGGGAGAATTCGAATTAACATTTATAAATCAGAAGTCGGTTAAAGGACAAATCATCACAGATTGGTTAGCCGATAACCCATTAGATGGAGGCGATTTGGTAGATTTAGACTTTCCAGATGAGTGCGTATACTACATCGAAACCCGACCCTCTATCTCTGAGTGTCCTTGGTACACTGATATCATTAATTATATCATGGACCATACGTACCCAGAAGGAATTACACCGCAACAAAGAAGGCGGTTACGCATTATCATAGCTAAATACGTCATTATAGAGCAGGTGCTCTATCAAAAAGCATTCGATGGAATGCTCCTAAGATGTGTCGACACAGAAGAGTCCAAGAAGATTCTCCATGAATCCCACAGTGGAATATGTGGAGGCCACTTCGGTGGCCATGCCACCACTCGAAAAATACATCGAATGGGCTATTTCTGGCCCACTCTAGAACATGACGCAATAGAGTTTGTACGCAGGTGTCATAAGTGCCAAGAATTCTCCCACGAGATCCACATGCCGGCACAAGCTCTACAACCAATCGCTACTCCATGGCCCTTTTCTACATGGGGTCTAGACTTAATAGGGAAGTTCTCTCCCTCATCCATAGATGGCCATAATTTCATAATCACGGCCACTGAATATTTTACCAAATGGGTAGAGGCTATGCCCCTTACCACTGTACCTGGTTCTGTAATCACCAAGTTCATTTTGAACCAAATCATTTACAGGTACGGTATCCCACAAATCATTATCTCTGATAATGGAACTTCTTTTAAGAATGAAGAGGTTCAGCGAACTATGCAACAAGTTTAAGATAAGCCATCATACGGACTTCCCTATATTACCCTCAAGCCAACGGACAGGCTGAAGTGAAAAACAAGACACTGAAAGCCATTCTCCTTAAAACGGTAAAATAAAACAAATAGATTGGCATTTGAAGTTATATCCGGCCTTGTGGGCCCACCGAACCTCAATAAGAACACCAACGGGAGTAACTCCTTTCTCGCTAGTATTTGGGGTAGAAGCAGTTCTCCCACTTGAGGTCGAAATACCCAGTCTCCGCATTTCATTACAAGGGATTCTGGATGAAGACGCTTACCAGAGAAGCACATATTTCTCAACTAGAAAGCCTAGATGAAACTAGGTTAGATGCTGAACAAGTGGCATAGAAGCTTATGCTGAACCGAATGTGCCGGTATTATAACAAGAAGGTCTATGAACGCGACATATACGAAGGTGATCTAGTTCTAAGACTAGACAGCCGTATCGACAAGAAGACCGGTGAAGGAAGGAAATTCCGGCCCAAATGGTTGGGCCCATACCGATGTCATGAAGGACTACAGAAATGGTGCTTACCTCTTATGTATGCTAGAAGGTGAGGAATTTGGCGAAACAGTCAATTCCCTGCACCTCAAGCGGTTCTACGCATAAGCAACTAGCACTACTTGTATAATTACCTACATTGCATTTTCATATAGATTAAGATCATTTTGTCCGCTTGTTTCTTACATAAATTGTGATCAAGGAATCTATTCTCAAAACAATTCACTACAAACTCATGATGTTGTTGGCATAAAGCTCTTTAATCATACCTCTCCATTTTCGTGATATCATCAAATCATCTCGGAATCTTTTATCAAATAAAGTCAGACATGACGAAGTCTTAACGGTAACCATACCAAGATCTGCAAGTTTATTCTCACTTTGATTTCTTCTTAGGATAGGTGTCTTGCCTATGGTCTGTTCTAGAAGCTTCATGGTGTCACATCTATCCCATATGTACATCTCTTTGGAAATAAGCACATACTGACATTTTACTTGAAGAAACAAGTCAACAAGTGATTAAACAGAAAATTTTAATTTTACACATTTCCTTGCCCCACCAACCTTCGGTGATGAGCTTGCGTCTCTTACTAGTGACGTAGGGTTGGGAAAGGATGGAAATGCCCTTACTCGCCTATACCTTGCCCACGGTGATAAACCCACGCTTCTTACTAGTAGCATGGGGCAAAGTACAGGGGGTCCTCTTGACAAAGCAAACGTTAAAAGTCATAAACAAACGATTCAAACTTTGAGTCAAAAACGAATGAATCAGATGTTCAAAATTCCAAGAGAGTTAAAATCCTAAAAACCCAGATTTTGTCTACTATGTGGCCATCTACGGATCTAAGTCTAGATAAACCGCAAAGTAAGTTGCATTCTAAACTATGAAGTCACTCGGTGGAGTAAGCTTGTAGTTTCCTATTTGGTTCCACCAAAGCTTTGTCTGTCTTTCATCGCTATCATTTCAGCTACACCTCATAACTTGTGCCCTTTCTAGCTCTCGGTGATGAGCCCTCGCATCTTACTAGTTGCGTGGAGTTAGGAGTGGGGCAAGTTAATCTGTTCATCATGCTGGTTATATTCATCACTCTACAAAACAAACATGAGGTATCCAAAATTGCTTACAGAAGCTAAGATTCAAAATCACATTACATCTACATATATCAGCATCATGAAATACACAAAGGGAAACAAACATTTGCATCATCTGTTCTCCATTGCATACATTCTAAAAATCATATAAACATACATCGTAGTATATACAAAGAAGTTGGAAATAGAAAGGAAACCATGAGTGCCAAGATTTTGATCCAAAACGAATGCATATATATAAATGATCAATGTTTATATACAATGCCATCATGCACTAAGCATGGTCAAAACGCTCAAAGAGCCTGTGATATACAAAGAATACATAATGCAAAATACACGAGAGCCAAGAGGCCTCTCAATCCCTACGCGACCCCTCCGAAGGTGCACGCCCATGCCTAGGACTCCGGCTACGCCGGCGCTCTGAATGTACGGAGGGCTCAGGGTCTCGAGGAGCAGCTGCAGTCTCACCACGAGAATGGCTCCTCATAAGGCACTCAGCCATCCTATAGCCCTCTAGCTCGGTGCGAAGGGTCGACACCATCCTGGCCACATGCCAGACAGGAGAAAAAACATCGGTATGCCTACCGGCTGCTGAAGGCTCCCCAGCGTCCACAGACAGCTCCGCGCGGGTCCTATCCATGGGGATCATCAGGGAATCGGTACATACCCTGCGGATCAAATCCCGCCACTCATCAACAGTCTCTGCAAACAAAGGAGAAAATGAATTAGAAACTAAGAAAGAAACTAAAAGATACAAAACAGCAACTAAGGAGAGCCTACAAATAAACATTAAAAGGGAGAAAGGGTAACTTACTCGGATCCCCAGGCATCCAAGATGGGTCGCTGGGACCGGCACCTACCGCGGATGCCGCTGCCGACTGAGGGGCTACTCCTGTGGCAGGGGCAACATGTCACCCTGCAACTGACTCATCCTCTCCACCATGGCCCTGAGAGAGTGGCTCCTCTGAAACTAGAGTGTCCTTCTCTGCGCTCTGCTCAGCCCTCTCTGCCTGCATAATATCCTGAGTGTCATGCCACTCAGGATCGCTATCCTCGGTCTCCTCCTCTGACCCTCCCTCTGTGAACTCCTTGGACTCGGAGTCAATATCAATAGGGTCATCGCTGCTATGAGCAGGACCGCATGGCTATCTGAAGCAAAGGTGCCCGAGGTGCGCCAGCTCTCCCTCTAGCACGAACTATCCTCTTGGTTGCAATGGGAATGCCAGGAGTAATCACTGTCTAACCCCGGCCTCTAGGCCCCCCTCTGGCCTCGTGAACTGATCTGTAAACTGGTGCCACTGGGGGAAGCATACCCGTGTAAGGAAGGCCAAACTACTGAGGAACTCGGCCAAAGGGGTGCACCTCCACTCGTCCCACTCGATCGATAAGCTGCCCTGTGGTGGAGCAGGAAATCAAGGTAAGGGTCTCCTCCCCCCATATGCCGGCCATGAGCTGGTATGGTGTCACCTCCATATCAGCAGTAGTCAGGGAGGCAACTAGCTGATGAGGTGCTCTAAGCACCGACATGTCTGACCATCTGGCTGCCCTAATAGCTCCAGGATCTGCCACCTCCACACCCCTGCCATAAGGGATGAAGCGCTCATAAACCCAACTCATGACTAGAGTCGGGTGGCTCAGTGACTGCCCCTGTAAACGGACCACCCTATATAGATCGTGGTAGGTGGTCCCAAGAATATCTGTGCCCCAGGCGTATATCCGGCCGTGCCCCTCTATCTGTGCAATAATGGGGCCCCAACAGTATAATAACGTGTCACCTCCCTTGTCCCCGATCAATCTCGAGGCAAGGATCCCCATGATGGCCTGGCGAAGTAAGGGGATAGGCAAAGAAGGAATGGATCGAACTCTCACCCCCTTCTTCGACCCCATGGAGATGACTGCATCTCCCATATATGCTGCCCACTGTGCAATCTGTGCCCGGGAGCCTGCTGTCTCTAATGTAAGTCGCCTCCCGATGATCGGGACCCCCAGAATGTGGTAGACGTCCTCTAATGTGATGGTCCACTCACCACAGACCCCTGGCAATCGGAAGGTGTTCCGATCTGCATCCCAGTAAGAAAATAAGTCACAAAGGATGTGACTAGATGGTGCAACATGTGGCACGCGCGATATGCGCAGTATACCAGCCCTCTGAAGTAAGTCCTCCTCGTCCTGTGAGAGGGCATCTAGTACCCCTGAGAGCCAATCACACTCTCTCTCTCTACTCCATCGGATGTACTCCTCTCTCGCCTGCATACACCCAAAAACACACGAAACACAACAAGTTAGCATCCAGGCAACATTGAGAAAGTCATAAAAACACGTAGAAATGCTAAAAATATAAGTGCAATCTCAAATATAAGTTCTTTTTGCATTCTGTGCAAAACCGCCACCCTGAGCAGGGAGGCGGTTTTGTAACCGCCGCCTTAAAGGCGGCGGTCGTGTAACCGCCGCCCTAAACAGGGCGGCGGTCGTGTAACCGCCGCCCTAGCCAGCGCGGCGGTCGTGGTCCGAAAACCCACGCGGGTTTTTAATCTAAAAAAGCCTAAAACATGCAAAAAATGACCATTTAACCTAAAAATGGAGCCTACCCAGTAGGTGCCCCCCTAGATGGACCTTTTAATACTAGCATTTTCAAAAATGACCCCCCCATTACAACAAATTTAGCATTTCAAATTTGAAGGGGGAAAAACACAAAATTGAAGAAAACCAACCTGTGATCTAGCGGGGCGGTGTTCCGCACATGGAGGCATGATCACTATCTTGCTGCAGATGTTTTGACTGTACTCACGCAAGAAACCGTCACCGTGGGTCCCAGAGCTCAAAATCAATCAAATCGACTCGCGCAAATGAATAGGAAAATGGGCCCACTTTCATATATATAGTGCTCTGTTTCATTTTAAATAACTTTTTCACAGGTTTGGAGCGCTGATGGAGGTAAGTTCCTATCCCCCACACGAATGGTACGTTCTCATTCCCTATTATTTTAGCATTTATTTTCCAAACTATTGTATCTATCTGCACTTGAGTTCTCTCTTCATTTTGCAGGTAGCGGGAATTTCGGATGGCGTCATTTCAACACACGGACGTGTCAGGTATAACTTCTAACTTCCCATTTCGGGACTGCCATACTCGGACCCACCGTTTTACGCCTCTTCATGGCTAAAACGCTTCTCCGAGGGGGCAATATGTACGTACCCAAAATTGTAAGGTACTGTACTGCCGGAACAGTGTAACAAGTGCCCCAATGATGATACAGGTCTCCTCGCAAGGTGTTCGGGATCCAGAAAAGCCCTCGGAGTATGCGTTAACATCCCGCATGCCCCGCTTAGCCCCCGCGTCCTTTTTTTCCCCTTTTTTCCTCTTTTCTTGGCCTTTTGCCCTTCAGTTACGAAACCGCCACCCTGCCTGGGCGGCGGTCTCGTGACCGCTCACCCTGATCAGGGCGGCGGTCCTGTAACCGCCGCCCTGCTCAGAGCGGCGGTCCTGCACGCGTTTTCCAGAAAGCACTTTGACGCGACTCACGTAAAAGATCAACGTTTCACCAGCTTTCCTTGCCGACTTGGGCATGCATTTATGTTTTTGGTCCCCTGGAATAGTGTTTGGCCATTGTTTATGGTTTTTAGAGTTCTGTTTGGTTTTGATCTTTGGGTGAATGGAGAGTTATAAATAAGTGGCTTATGCTCAAGCAAGGGGTCTGATCTTTTGCTCTCATCTCCTAATTTCAGTAGTTCAGTCTGTTATCTTGTTTAGAAGCCATAGTTTCAGTTCATTTGCATGCTTAGTTAGCATTGTTCAACTATTGGTAAGCCACATATCCAGCTTGTGCAAACGGTGTTATTGTTTTATCCAATCCATTGGAGTAGAATAGCTTAGGAAGCCATTAAAGTTGCAGGTTTTTCTCTTCAAACAGGATAGTTTCAGGTTCTGGTCGCTTTATGTTGCATGACTTACAGTAAAATCCCGCTAGGAATCGCATAAGCCAAGCTCTGTACTCTTGCGCTATCCCTCTCCTACTTGCATTTTCAGTCTGCATTCTGAGCTGTCCTTGTCCCAATATCTATTTCTATCGAGGCTAGCATTACACACTTTTCTGGATCCACGTGAACACGAAAGAATGAGGAGATCACACTGAGGGGACAAGATCACACACATCATCGGATTCGCCACTGTTCTGCGGAATCCAGGTTTTAACTTTCAAAGTTCTAGTTAGAATCATATCAAATAAAATAGTTAAATTACTTCATTTCAGTAAATTCTATTCTCGATATTGCTAGGGAAGCTGTGAGGATTGATAGTTTCTGAGAAACTATGATTCACTCCTCACTTCTGAGGTAGGATCGAGAATCTTGCAGATAGATGAGCTATTTCATTTGTTTAGAATAAACCTACAAATCGCACAGGTAAATAACTACACTCGGTTATCTTGTTTGTTTTAAATTGTTATTTAGTTGTTATTTCTAGATACGTTTAAATAGCTGCTTTCCTTAAATTCTTAAAAGGTTTCTCAGAAAAATAGAGGTTATATATGTTTTAGATTTATTCCACGTAGTTAGAATTTTCTTTGTTACAGTTAGATTTACATTTTATTTTGTATGACAATCACGGGACCTCGGGAGCCCAGGGAATACATATTTGAGCCAATCGTGCCTCAACCAAACCTCGTCACAGCAATAGTTGACATAGACCAAAATCTCAGAATACAAGTATTCCAAACAACAACAGATTTACAACTGATCAGTTCTCAATTGAGAGGGTTAAATATAGAAGACGACCAAGCACACACGTTTTGGTCAAACCAACCAAACTACAGATTACCCTAGGCAAACATTCACATGACTGTAGAAGGGTTCGAAAGAGAACAAACCTTTGGTTGTGATCCTTTGATCCCACAACCAGGTGCAGGAGACACTCTCACAGACATAGATACCAGTTTAAGGATCCAGGTTGCACGAATGCCTGTGAGATATTCTGAGAAGATCGCACAGTTATTGGTTCTAAACATAGAAGCTGAGAAAGTGTACGATTACTGGATACTAGGGATTAGGACTTGATTTCGTATATGACCATAACAGGACCGCAACAACCAAGAGTCTACAGTTGTGACCCACAAGTCCCACAGCCTAACAAATCCATAAGTCAATCAGATATAAACACTGGCCTACGCACACTAGTATTCCAATCCACTCCACTTCCACCCATCATCATCGAACAATTGTCCTTACTAGATATAGCGGCTAACGAAGCTAGAGAATTCTGGACTAGGCCAGAGAATCATCCGTAGAGTCAATTGTTTTCACCATCCACCATATGACCTTATCTGGAGACGTACACGAAACTATCCCAGGTCATTTTCCACGTATTCCACAACCCATAGATCGAATCACGCCAGAGCTCGATATTGATTGGAGCCTTTCGAGCAGTCATCCTTGCCGATCGATCTATCACACCAGTCCAAGTTAGAAGGGCCTTCTTTGCCTTAGATTCACAAATTCCATTAGTGCGTGTCGAAGACATTAGATTTCCTAACTAGTTTGTCTGCATCCCACGCATATTCCACCCCACCGGCTATCTCGGCACGACCTCGGGAGGTCGGGTACGCGGAAGAGTTGCCTGTAGATTCCCACGCTCGCTTGTCGCTTTTCCGGCGTACAGTAACCAAGAAAGCATGGATGCCCCCAATGTTAGACAAGGAATATATAAGGGTAGATGCCACATGCTTATGAAGAAGAAGGTGCAGTCATTGAATTATCCCCAGCGTAAGATGGGAAATAGCAAAAGACCATACCCCTCATAGATAAATAAAAGAAGGGCAAAGCCAGATCAAGGCTTGACAGGGAATATCGAAGGTAGAACTAGGACTAGGCCAAAGAAAACTATCCTCCAAATTCAAGATTCTTGTGAACAATGAATCCTCCTGAGGCTCCAAAAACCGGTTTTCACCCAAAGACCTATCCAAAGTGCCATAATTGCATGGTTTTCACTAGTGGACAACCTGGTTTCTCCTTTTCCTTTTTCTTATTTTTAATATTTTGTAGTATTGATCATTTTAAAACCTCCTTATGCCATGTTTAATCATATAACCTTTTAAGATGCATGGCATTCATGGGATCCTCGAACTCATCACCATTGGGGTGAGCCATTTTGTACACCCCTATGTTGTACTTGGTGACTATAACATAGGGTCCCAACCAATGTGCTTCAAACTTCCCTTTCTTTTCTTGCTCTTCTCTAGTGTTGAATTGGTTCTCCTTCATGACTAAATCACCAACCTCAAAATGACAAGGGATGATTCTCTTTTTTTAGTTTTAGAGACTCTATGTTGATACACTTTCAGGCGATTAAGAGTGTCAATGCATCTCTCATCCAAGAGCTCTAATTTGGCTAGTCTTTCCACTCAATAATATTCATCCTTATCCAGATAGTCCCAAAGAGAAATTCACAGGGATGGAAGTTAGATCTCTAAAGGGATGATAGATTTTGTCCCAAACACTATGGAATATTGTGTCACACCTGTAGGAGTGTGAATGGATGTTCGATAAGCCCAAAGGGTTGGATAGATTTATAGGTGCTAGTTACAACCTGTTTTGCTGACCATCTTCTCCATTATCCTCACCAGATTTTTGTTTGTGGCCTCAGCTTGTCCATTACCCTAAGGGTAATATCGCATGGACCATTTTAACCTAATTTGGAATGGTTGACAAAGACCTTTCATATTTTTGTTCTTAAATGACTTCCCATTATTTGTAACGATGGCTGCAGGAATACCATATCGTCAAATAATGTGATTCATGATAAATTTAGAAATCTGGGCTCCTGTGACATAGGTTAAAGGGATAGCCTCCACCCATTTTGTAAAGTATTATGTAGCTATGATGATATGTGTATGACCATTAGATGAGGTAGGAGTAATTTTTCCTATTAAGTCAAGTCCCCACTTGGAGAATGGCCATGGGGTAGTGATAGGTTACAATGGTTGCAATGAAGCATGAATGAAATTTCCATACTTTCAGTAAAGTACACATTTTCTAACATAATTGCAACAATCAATTTCCATTATAGGCCAATAGTAACCTACTCTTAAAAACTTCTTAGCCAAGACCATTCCATTTGTATGTGCTCCGCACAACCCTTCGTGCACTTCTTTGATTTCCTGGATTGACTCCGTCCCATCCAGACAACGTAATAGATTCCCTTTGTAGCCACGATGATAAAGTGTACCTCCCAAAAGGTTGTAATGGGCTATTTGGAAAATCAGGATTTTCTTTTCAGAACGGGAGATATCGGGTGGGAATGTGTTTTCCTTAAGATAGGTAAAGATGGGTTCGTACCATGGGGAATTAGGACCAACAACATCACAAGCCAGACAAGATTTCGGCATGTCATATGTGGGCTAGCATAGATTTTATAAAAATAATGACATGTCATTATTCCCTAGCAGAATACAAAGCATAGAACCCACCGTTTCCATGGCATCTACTGACCTATTTTGCACTCTTGGGATTTGTTAAAAAGTAATGCGCACAAAGTACTCCTTTAGAGTTTCTACTAACTTATTGTAAGGTATGAGATTTTCATCCTTAACCTTGTATTCATCATTAACATGTTTGCTAATTAACTGTGAATCACCCATAACCTTGACATGATGAACATTCCACTTGATGGCTAGTTTCATCCCTATAATGAGTGCCTCATATTTTGCAATGTTTTTTGTGCAAGGGAAGCCCAGGTGAAAATCCCGCGGTATAGGATTGCCAGAAGGGGTATAAGAACCACTCCTGCACTTGAACCATGAAACTTAAAGGATCCATCAAAATGTATTTACCACATGACAGATTATTTAATGTAGGGCAAGGAAGCATTCGGCATATCCAAATTCAAATGTTTTGTGCCTTGCAAAGGTGCTTCCACTAGCTGGTCCACAAGTACTTTTTCTTTAACCAATTTTTGATGTACAAATTCTATGTCAAACTCACTGAGTAGAATGATCCAATTAGCCATTCTACCTGTGAGGGTGGGTTTGGATAATAAATACTTGAGTGGGTCAACCTTGGATATTAGCTTGGTTTTAGTATTCAATAGGTAATGGTGAAGTTTTTTAAAGTAAAAATAATGGCCAAGCAAGCCTTTTCAATTTGAGGATAATTGAGCTCATAGGCGATGAGGGTGCGACTTAGATAATACACTACTTTCTCCTTATGAAAAAGTTTGTATTGGGCAAGTAGCACACCAATAGAAAATTACGTAGCAGAAATATAGAGCAAGAGTGGATCTCCATGAGTTGGTGGCATGAGGAAAGGTGGTGAATGGCTTAAATTTTCCCCAATAAGCTACGTAGTTGCTTGATATTCTTAGGTGGAGGCATTTCAGTAATAGCAGACACTTTAGCAAGGTCTACCTCAATACCTCATCTTGATACAATGAAGCCTAATAGTTTTCCTGATAGCACACTGAAGACACACTTCTTTGGATTCATTCAGACTTTGTATTCATGCAGGAATTCAAAGATATGCTGTAAAATGACAAGGTGATCCTCCCTTGTTTTGGACTTTCCTAGGATATCATCTACATTGTCCTCCTTGATATAATGAATCATATCATGGAAAATTGCTATCATGGCCTACTAATAAGTAGTGCCTGCATTATTGAGACCAAATGGCATCACTTGATAGCAGAAGGTGCCCCAAGGAGTCGTAAAAGATATTTTGTGCTGGTCTTCTATAGCAATCTTGATTTGATTATATCCCGAAAATCCATCCATGAGTGATAGAATCTCATACCCTACTATTGAGTCAAAAATCATATCAATATTTAGCACCAGATAATCATCTTTAGGGAAAGATTTATTGATGTCCCTAAAATTAGTGAATATTTAGATATCGATTGGTTTATTCTAGACAGGAACAATGTTTGATATCCATTCAGAATAATCAATTGGCATGATGAATACTGCTACAATCAATATTTTCAACTCTTCTTTAACCAATAGGGCCACTCTTGGGTGCATCTTTTAGAGATTTTGTTTGATAGGCTTCGCATCTATTTTGAATTAGAAACTAAGAAAGAAACTAAAAGATACAAAACAGCAACTAAGGAGAGCCTACAAATAAACATTAAAAGGGAGAAAGGGTAACTTACTCGGATCACCAAGCCTCCAAGATGGATCTATGGGATCAGCACCTGCCACGGATGCTGCTGCTGACTGAGGGGCTGATCCTGTGGTTGGAGCAACATAGCACCTCGTAGCAGACTCATCCTCCCCATGGCCCTGGGAGAGTGGTTCCTCTGAAACCAGAGTCACCCTCTCTGCACTCTTCTTGGCCCTCTCTGCCTGCATGATATCCTAGGTGTTGTGCCACTCGGGATCACTGTCCTCGGTCTCCTCCTCTGTCTCTCCCCCTGTAGACTCCTCAGAATCAGAGTCTACCTCAATGGGGTCATCGCTGCTATGGGCAGTACCCGTGGCAATATGAAGCAAGGGTGCCCGAGGTGCACCGACTCTCCCTCTGGCATGTACTATCCTCCTGGCTGCAATAGGAACGCTAGGAGTAACCACTGTCCAACCCCAGCCTCTATCCCCCCTCTGGCCTCTCGGACTGATCTGTATACTGGTGCCACTGGGGGAAGCATACCCATGTATGGTAAGCCAAACTGCTAAGGAACTCGGCCAAAGGGGTGCATCTCCACTCACCCCACCCTATAAATAAGCTACCCCTGTGGTGGAGCAGGAGATCAAGGTAAGAGCCTCCTTGCCCCATATACCTACCATAGTCTGGTATGGTGTAGCCTCCATGTCGGTAGTAGTCAGGGAAGCAACTGGCTGATGAGGTTCTCTAACCACCGACATGTCTGTCCATCTAGCTGCCCTCATAGCTCTGGGGTCTGTCACCTCTACACCTCTACCGTAGGGGATGAAGTGCTCATAGACCCAACTCATGACGAGGGTCGGGTGGCTCAAGGACTGCCCCTGTAAACAAATCACCCTATATAAGTCGTGGTAAGTTGTCCCAAGAATGTCTGATCCCCAGGCATATATCTGACCGTGCCCCTCTATCTGTGCAATAATAGGGGACCAACAGTATAATAATGTATCTCGTCCCTTGTCCCCGATCAGTCTTGAGGCAAGGATCCCCATGATGGCCTGGCAAAGTAAGGGGATGGGCTAAGAAGGAATGAATCAAACTCTAACCCCCTTCTTCGACCCCGTGGAGATGACTGCATCTCCCATATATGTAGCCCACTATGCAATCTGTGCCCGTGAGCCTTCTGTCTCTAGGGTGAGTCGTCTCCCAATGATCGGGACCCCCAGAATACGATAGACGTCCTCCAATGTAATAGTCCACTCACCGCGGACCCCTGGCAATCGAAAGGTGTTCCAATCTACATCCCAGTATGAGAACAAGTCACAAAGGATGTGACTAGATGGTGTAACGTGGGCCACGCGTGAAATGCGTAGTATCCCAGCCTGCTGAAGAGTTTCCTCCTCATCCTGTGAGAGGGCATATAGTACCCCTGGGAGCCAATCACACTCCCTCTCTCTACTCCACCGGATATACTCCTCTCTCACCTGCATACACCCAAAAACACACAAAACAGAGCACGTTAGCATCCGAGAAATATTAAAAAAATCACGAAAACACATAGAGATGCTAGAAAAGCAAACACAATTTCAAACAGATGATCCTTTTGCATTCTGTGCAAAAACCGCCGCCCTGAGCAGAGAGGTGGTTTTGTAACCACCGCCTTAAGGGCAGCGGTCGTGTAAACATCACCCTGGTCAGGGCGGCGGTCATGGTCCGAAAACCCACGTGGGTTTTTAAATTTAAAAATCCTAAAAAGTGCAAAAAATGACCATTTTACCTAAAAACAAAGCCTACCCAGTAGGCGCCCCCCTAGGTGGACCTTTTAACACTAACATTTTCAAAAATTACCCCCCATGACAAAGAATTTAGCATTTCAAATTTAAGGAGGTAAAAAGCATAAACTGAAGAAAACTAACCTGTGATCTCACGGGTCGATGTTCCACACATGGAGGCATGATCGCTATCTCGTCACGCACGTTTTGACTCTACTCACGCAAGAAACTGTCACCATGGATCCTAGAGCTCAAAATCAATCAAATCGACTCATACAAATGAATAGGAAAATGGGCCCACTTTCATATATATAGTGTCCGGATTCGTTTTAAATGACTTTTTCACAGGTTTGGAGTGCCGACGGAGGTAAGTTCCTATCCCCGCACAAATGGTACGTTCTCATTCCCTATTATTTTAGCGTTTATTTTTCAAACTATTGTGTCTATCTGCACTTGAGTTCTCTTTTCATTTTACTGGTAGCAGGAATTTTGGATGGCATCATTTCGACACATAGATGTATCAGGTATAACTTCTAACTTCCCATTTCGGGACTGCCATACTCGGACCCACCGTTTTATGCCTCTTCATGGCTAAAATGCTTCTCCAAGGTGGCAATATGTACGTACCCAAAATTGTAAGGTACTGTACTGTCAGAACAACGTGACATGTGCCCCAATGATGATACAGGTCTCCTCGTAAGGTGTTTGGGATCCGGAAAATCTCTCTAAGTGTGCGTTAACATCCCGCATGCCCCGCTTAGCCCCCGTGTGCTTTATTTTTCCCTTTCCCCCTCTTTTCTTGGCCTTTTTCTCTTCAGTGACGAAACTGCCACCCTGACTGGGCGGCGGTCCTGTAACCGCCGCCCTGCTCAGGGTGGTGGTCCTTTACGCGTTTTCCAGAAAGCTCTTTTAACACGACTGACGTAATTTCAAAATTTTACCAGCTTTCTTTCACCGCCATAAGCTTGCATTTATGATTCTGGTTCCCTGGAATAGTGTTTTGCCATTGTTTATAGTGTAAGAGTTCTATTTGGCTTTTACCTTGGGTAAATTCAAATGCTATAAATAGTTGCTTGTGCTCAAGCAAATGGCCCCTCAAAATTTTCTTCTGATTTCTCTTTGCAATAGATTTAGTTTTCTTTTTTCTTAGAATGCTTAGTTTCTTTCATTGCATGCTTAGTTAGCATTGTTTTACTGTTAGTAAGCCACATATCCATCTTGTGCAAGCACTACTGTTATTTCATCCAATCCATTGGAGTAGAATATCTTAGGAAGCCATTAAAGTTACAGGTTTTTTTCTTCAAACAAGATAGTTTTAGGTTATGGATGCTTTATGTTGCATGACTCGCAATAGATCCCGCTAGGAATTGCATAAGCCAAGCTCTGTACTCTTGCACTATCCCTCTCCTACTCCCATTGTATTTAGTCCGTGTCTTGAGCTAGCTTTGTCCCAATATCTACTTTTGTTGATGCTAGCATTACATGCTTTTTTGGATCCACGTGAACATGAAGGAACAAGGAGATCAAATTGAGGGGACAAGATCACACACACCATCGGATTCACCACTGTTCTACAGAATCTAGGTTCTAGTTTTCAAAGTTCTAGTTAGAATCATATCAAATAGAGTAGTTAATTGCTTTATTTTAGTTAATTCTACTCTCGATATTGCCAGGGAAGCTGTGGGGATTGATAGTTTCTGAGAAACTATGATTCACTCCTCACTTCTGAGGTAGGATCGAGAGTCATGCAAATAGATTAGATGAGCTATTTTATTGTTTAGAATAGATCTACCAAATTTCACAGACAAATAGCTACACTCGGTTATTTTGTTTGTTTTAAATTGTTATTTTAGCTGTCAATTCTAGATATTTTAAATAGTTGTTTTCTTAAATTCATAAACCTCGTCAGAAAACAAAAAAAATAGAGAAGTCATATATACTATAGATATACTTCACATAGTTAAATTTCATTTTACTGTAGTTTGTTTTACATTGTTTCTTTTGTATGACAATCAGGGGACCTAGAGAGCCCAAGGAATACATATTCAAGCCAATCTTACCTCAGCCCAATCTCATCACAGTGATAAATGATATAGATCAAAATCTTAGGATCCAAATCTTCCGAACAATGGTAAGCTTGCAACAAATCAATTCCCAATTGAGTGGAATAAATATAGAAGACGACCAAGCACACACGTTTTGGTCAAATAAACCGAACTACAGATTACCCAAGGCAACATTCATATGATTGTGGAAGGGTTTGAAAGAGAACAAACCTTTGGTTGTGATCCTTTGGTCCCACAGCCAGATGCAGGAGACACTCTTCTAGATATAGATACCAGCCTAAGAATCTAGGTTGCATGAACACCTGTATGATATTATGAGAAAATCACACAGTTACTGATCCTAAATATAGAAGCTGAGAAAGCATAACGATTACTAGATATTAGGGATTAGGACTTGATTTCACACATGACTATAACAGGTCCACAAAAACTAAGAATCTACGGTTGTGACCCACAAATCCTGCATCCCAACGAATCCATAGGAGAATTAGATATAGACACTGGCCTATGCACACTAGTATTCCAATCTACCCCACGTCCACCTATCATTATCAAACAATTATCCTTGCTAGACACAGCAGCTAACAGAGCTAGGGAATTCTAGACTAGGCCAGAGAATCGTCCATAGAATTGACTATATTTACCATCCACCATATGACCCTGTCTGGAGAAATACACAAAACTATCCCGAGTCATTTTCCACGTATTCCACAACCTATAGATCGAATTACACCAGAGCTCAATATTGATTGGAGCCTTCGAGCAGTCATCCTTGCTAACCGATCTATCACACCAGTTCAAGTTAGGAGGGCCTTCTTTGCCTTAGACTCGCAAATTCCGCTAGTGCGTATTGAAAACATTAGATTGCCTAACTAGTTTTTCTACATCTCACACATATTCCATACCCACCGGCTTTCTTGGCATGACCTCGGGAGGTCGGGTGTGAGGAAGAGTCACTTGTAGATTCCCATGCTTGCATGTCACTTTTCCATCATACAGGTGCCTTACTTATTTCCTACACGAAGTAAAGACATCCCAAAAGACCGTATAATGAAGGAAGATGAGTTGGCATTCATACAATCACATTTAATGAGGTGGAAAATATAAAAGCAACCCCTAAGATATTCCACCTATGATCCATTCATTCACATTTTTAGCACGGGAGAAGTTGAAATTTTGAATCCCTAGAAACTCCAGCAATCTATATAAGAGGAATTGACATGAATTGATCCAAACCTAGTGGTGGTCAAGGTTAGTAGATTGTTTTCCTTTTTGTTTTTCTAGTTTTCCTTCCTTATTTTTCTTTTTTTTGGCCATGGTTCGTGTTTTATATGAGTCATGTTTTCTAGGGTTGGAAATATGAAATTCAAGTTTAAATTCTTATAGGGATTATGGTTTTATCTTAGTAATCAGATCCATTGCTACCTATGGAGATAATTCATTAAAATTTTAACCCTAGTTTTACCCTATATTTGGTTTATATCGATTTTATTTATGTCTTCTCTGTGTCAATTAAGAAGACAAATAAAATGTGTTTCCTCTTTGTGTGTTGATTTGGTTATATTCTCCTTGTTTTCATTTTCATTGAAGTATAGCTGGTTGAATTAATTATAGAGGTTATGTTTGGGTTTTACGTCATTTTGATGTGCTTGAGCTGGTTTTGTGTCAATTCAAGAATACTTTGTTTGTTTTCATAATGACATTAGAGTAACTCCAAATCACCACACATATTGTTCATTACGATGAATTAGTTGTCTCTTACTTGATTTGGGAAAAAATTTAAGCACTTCAAAAAGACCGCAAGTTGTGATAATTTTTACTTATGTGTCTATTTAAACATACTTTACTTCCTTTGAGTTCTTCATCAATATTGAATCACTTTACTTGTCTATTTATGTGTCGATATTAACTTGATTTGATTGCTTAGTTTTGCAGCAATTTGGATATCTTTTACTTGTTCTATTTTAAGGAAATTAAAGTAACACAAGTTCACCACACTCCTTTTTAATTCATTGTGTCATTTCCAATATGCTTTACTTATTTTAAGTCATTGTGTTAATTTAGTTTTACTTTACTTATTTTGTTTTAAAATAAGGAAATAAGTAGTTGTTTACCGCACTCCTTTGCTTTGCATCAATTCCATTATACCTTGCTTCCTCCACTCATTGGGTTGATCTAGAGACCTATTGTTTTCCTTTGTTTTATAAGAAGTAAAGTAATGCCTAAAAACCACAAAGCTTACCTTCCTCTATTTATTGTGTCGATTTTGAGTTGATTTAATTATTTTCTATTTAAAAGAAGTAAAGAAGGTATTATTCACTACTTCCTAGTCTTACATTGATTTAGATTACTATTTGTAGTCATTTTTATACCCTTATACCAATAGTATTATCCCATGCACGCCGGCCTATCACGCAGTGGACGCTGGGCACTCACCCAAGGCACGCACGGGCACAGAGTCTCTCCTTTATGCGAGTCTTATGAGAATACATAATCTTATGACAAATATTCAAGTGCGAATTGAATAGAAAATAACCATGCATCATTTTGAGAACCTAGGACAAGTAGTCATTTCAATGCATCCAGAAAAGAAAAATAACAAGAAGCGTATATAAATGGTTCATACGTAAGGGTAATGCATAAGGATTATACCCGTGGACACATATATGATTCAAGATAGAGCCTTATATTCATATTAACATGTTCAATAACCCACATTACATTCCTTGAAACCATTACAGACCCTCATATAAAAATGTAGAGCCAATTCATGCATCAGAACTACACTATGCCCATCATATTACAAAGGAGAATATAGACCCATCCCTCTAAGTGTGCCATCACTCCTATATTTTACTAATCCCAACCCCATATAATCCTCCATGATGTTTCTGAAGAGATTTTCCTCCTTTATAGTACATCTTCTCTCTCTCAGAATGACTCCATGTATATCTTTATACATATCTCTCTATATCCTTCTTGGTACCCCACACACCTCAATATATAGCTTTCCTCCCTTTCCTCCCTTCACCGCCATGCCTTCTGAGGTAGCATATCAGCTACCAGCTACTAAGTTTCCAAGTGGTCATCCAATAGAGCTCTCCACTCTATACAATGATGTTATTTTGAAACCTTCCATCGCATGCATGGAATATTCCCTCTTTGATCCTATAGTCACCAAGATGGTACCTTATCCACTCAGCATGCTAGAAGGGTCACACTTTTCTCATGTGCTTCCTAGGACATTGAATATGGATAAGTCCAAAAAACTTCTTTCCTTACACACGCACCGTGTGTTCTGGAAAACCTTACTAGAACCCTTCCCTGCACTCCTTCAACCCATGGGCCCTTCTTCAACTAAGTTCCGCGCACCCACATGCCTTCTTGTACTTAGCTAATATTTGGAGGCCCAACATCACCCCACAGTACACCTATTCTCCATCCTTGGAAATACACTTCAAATAATAAAGAATGGCGAGCTCTTAAAATGGTTAGAAAGAAAGAATAAAGGAATGAAGAATTGGGAGAAATAATGAAAGAATGGGGAACTTGTTTATTGCTGGCAGGAGGAGAGGGAAATCCTTTCCTATTTTTTCCTCTAACTTCCCCCAAGCTTCGAACTCGTTTTGAGATTGCTGACAGAGATCACCCACCAGGGCAATCACTTCCTTAATCTGATAGAGATCTTGACCTTCAGATTCAAGCATAGCTTAGCTTGTTGTGAATGAATTTTCTTATTGTAGTTGAATGAGATACCTAAATCATTTTAACTATAGTAGGATTTCCTTTATTGTCAACATTGAGTTGTTTTAAACAATGGATTGACAGCTATCTAGGGAGTATCACACTTCCCTGATCTAGCATACGCTAGGCAGTCCACTGCATATACTGTTTAACTTTTATTTGGTGGTCTTGTTTTCTATTTCAGGTAGTTCCTCCTAGCCAAAAGAAAGCTCTCATGATCAGTTGTAGATCAAGAATTCACACATGTACAACAACCGTCAACTAGAATTTTAACAAGTATTCCTCCTATCCCTTTACACTTATATGTTTCATCAATATTCAAAGAAATGCTATAGAATGAGGTGAAACATTTTGGCACACCCGGTGGGACCCATTTGGGGTTCTTTACATTTATTCATTTCTAGGTGAAAAGTTGGATGTTTGTTTCCTTTCTAAAAGGTTCTCACGTTAAAATTTCTCCCCTGGAATCTTCTCTTCTTCTATTGTCTAAGAGCAATCTTATTTTGGTGCTTTAAAACGAACATTTATTTCCTTTCGTTGGTATCGCATTAGTGAAAGAGCATCCCTTCTCCTGTTCATCCTTTTGTGTCATCAAATTCAATATTTCAATTTGGGCTTAAAAATCATTTCAATTCATTCTGCTTTTCTTCCTTAGCTCACATTAACTGAGGGAAACCTATATGCTGGAAGTCATTCCCAGTTGATAGTTGATAAATGAATCGTAGAAAGCACATCTTCTCTCTCTGTGTGTCTTACCAAACTACACAAATTCAAAAATATACATATTATTAAATGACATCTTTCTTAGGAATTCCTATCAATGATTGCACTGATCAGAGGATTGACAGGTACTCCGCCAGCTCGCTACTTCTGTCGAGTCAGTCATACTTCAGAAGATGAACTGCCCCCTGCCATAACATACCTAAAACCTCTCCCTTTAGATATATTTCTTCGTAGGAATCCTTCATCACCAAAAATTCTATTCTAAAGTTCATAAGTCATTCCTTATTAGCATAAGCTGAACAAACATAATAGAAAAATCACTTTTAGGATTGTATATTTCTTAGTGTTTATGTTTGGATTGCGTTTTGAGGTGAGAGGACACATTCTTCATATTTTCATTTCTCCTTGCACAATCCTCATCATAGTTGGTGTATTCCAACTTCATCTGAGTGTGCCTCAACCCTATTTTTATCATTCTCAAATAAATCTAGCAGCATGTGACATTGTTGGTCCCATTCAACAAGGGAAAGGTATACAAGGTCCAGGGTTGGTTCCGTGGGGGTTATAGTTAGGACAGTGTTGTTCATGAAAAGGTTTGTGGAGGCCAGATCCTCATATTGGCTACAATGGGAATCCATATCACTATCTAGATAGTCAGAGCTATCCTCACACTCAGAATAAGCAGTGTGTTGATCGTTTTCGTGTGCTCCATAAGGGTAAATCCCAGTTCCGTATCTTTTTGTTTTGAAATGCGGAAGAGGAATTGGTTCTCTTTCTCCTTGTTCGTTTCTCCTACATCCTAGGCCTTTGTAGCCCATGGAGTATATCATTTTAGTATATTTTTCATATTTTGGGGTTCGATAATAGGATGGCTGAGTATCCTCAGGGACCCAAGTTGTAGGTGGATTAAGCAATTTTCCTCAGCTAACAAGCCTCCAAGTAGGAATGAACCAATAGTGTGTTCTTTTATAGGTCTTCTGAAGCAGTAGTTGGGTCAACCTCTAGTCTTGGGCGACAATGAGAGGTCTGAAACCAAGAGCGCTTGTTGTAATATATAATCCTTGCAGCCATATTCAAGGATTTTCATCTCCCATGAATCAAATGGATATGTTGATGTAGACACACCATGAGCGCAAGAACTAAGACAATCCAAATCCACCTGGGATTCCCTAGCCTTAGACTGGAGAGGGGAAACTATATCTACGGAGGGACATGCATACATACCCTTTAGTGTAAAGCTATTGAGAGCTCTACAATGAGCAAAGGGCTTTGAGTCTCTTGGTATTGTAATGATATGTCCCTCATGCTTTAACTTAATGCATTGATGAAATATTGATGGCACGACCTGCATGTCATGAATCCATGGTCAGCCTAGAAGCATGTTATATGGAAGTTCTAAGTCAAATACATGGAACATCGTCTAATGATAAGTGGGACCCACCTCCATAAGCAGCGTGATGGTGCTTGCTAACTCCCTTTATGCGTTATTGTATTTGGTGATAGTGATGATATTAGACTCAAGATTTTCTTCAGTATGGCCTAACTGTTTAACCAACTTGAGTGTGTAAATATTCAAACCAGATCCGTTATCCACAAGCACCTATTTGATATTTCTATGGGTGATAACTACCTCAATGTATAAGGTAAGATTATGTGTTGGATTCTCAGTATGGATCTCCCTATGGTTGAAAGCAATATGTTCGTTCGGTATGATATTTGCCACTGCAGCTTGAAGGTGTTTAGGATCATCCTCTAAAGGCACCCCCGACCCCTAAAGAGTTTGGTACAAAATGTTTGTATGCACATTAGATATCTTGAGAATATCTAAGATTGAAATATTAGCAAACACCTTTTCAAGTTGTTCTAAAAGGTTATATTTACCAGTTTTTGGGGTTGACAGAGAAGTTTCCAGAATCACGAGGTGGGCACGCCTTGTTACCACAATGCATTCCTTTCCCTTGATCTGGATGATATTGACATGGTCAGCAGGAGAGTGAATACATCTAATAAGTGAATCATAATGATTATTGTCTCTTTTGGTGTACAAGTAATTTGTGGCTTTATAAGTTTGGGATGACTCTCCCTGATCTGGCTTTGACTTTTATAACTTATCATGATTGGGGAATGGTTCTTTATATATCCCCATTTTCTCATTAGGTGTTTTTGTTTTTCTAGGATTATCCACCTCTATCTCACCATTTTCAATGAGGTCCTAAATATAATGACGAAGCCACAGACATTTTTCTATCTTATGCCCTTTGACGCGATGCATTTTGCAATATTCTTGCTCTTTGTACCATGAAGGTTTTGGAGTATTGTCGTCAAATGGTTGCATTGTAGAATAGGTCATCGTGTGGGCCGCATCTAATTGTTTTAGAATAATTTAAAAAGGTTCATTTAGAGAGGTGAACGTTCTTCACTTTGGTGGTGATTGAATTGGGCCCTTGGTCAGTTTAAAAGGTTGACCAGTTTGGACCATTTGAACACGTTTGGAATTAGTGATTCTGTCTCCCACCACATTTTTGTTTTTGTTAAATATCTTTAGATTTTCTGTGGGTTTGACATTTTGGTTGTCTCTAGATTAGGCTTTGAGGGTGCCTTTGGCAATGAGATATTTTTCTATCTGAATCCATTTCTCGATAACCTCCTCAAAAGTGCAAACACAATGCATTTGGAGGTGGAAAGCTATATCTGGGTTGAGATTGGGAACAAAAATACTAACCAGTTGTTTTTTAGGGAAAGCACAAGGGAAGTGACTAGCTATTCCTCTCTACTATTGGAGGAAGCTGGAAAAAGTCTCATTAGGGCATTGTTTGGTGCCACATAAGTCTGCCATGGTGACATCACTCTCTATGTTATACAATAAGTGACGCATGAACCTTTATGCCAATTCTACCTAGGTGAAAATTGATCCTCATGGTAAGCATGTAAACCACTCCAAGGATTGACAACCGAGACTCTTGGGGAAAATTCTAATGAGATAATTGTCACTATAAGACACCTCATGACATGCCATGTACAAATTTTTAACATGATCCTGTGGATCTCCTTTCCCTTTATATTTGTCGAACTTTGGCATATCAAATTTATTTGGAAAGGGTTGATGGGTCATTGTCTTTTCAAAAGGATAGGGGCATAATTCTTCATATTGATATTTCCTAATGCTCCCTATATTGCTCTCTTGTAGGCTTGCGAGCGTCAATTTCATAGACTACACCTCTTGTGTGAGAAATTGTTCTCTAGTGGGAGAAGTGAGGATGTATACACGATGATACCATGTGTCTTATTCTCCTTGGTTTTCTCTATGGAGTTCATTGGTATTAACCTTAGGCCTAAACTTTTAAACGTTCTTATTTACGTCTTTCTATACATGGGAGGTAAGCAAAGCTAGTTTTCAGCTTAGGTTACTAATTTGTTGTTGAATTGTGGCTTCTTTTTCTAAAGGTTCATCTTCCTCGTATTGTGGAGGTTCTTCCCCCGTATAATGTTCTATCTTGTTTCTTCATAGCACTTTGATAAATGGTATTCTATGCCCTGCCACTTTATCATTCCCTACGTAAAAGTTAGAAGCATGTTCGTGCATTAAAATATCTTCCATATTGATAACGGGATGTTCTTCCTCAGTAGCATTATTCACAAGTAGTATTGTTTCATTTTTAGAGGGAAATTTGGCCCCTAAGTCTACGACCCATGCCAACACTCTATCTTTGTTTCTGAGAAGAAACTTGTCTAGTAAAGTGGGGTCAAAATTGAATTCAACGTGTGGTGATTCTAATTCATTGTCCACTATGATCGACCATCTCTTCTGTTTCTTTTTCCACAGAAAACAACGGTCCCTAGGTCATGTCCAATGAAGTGGTTTGACCCTTATCTATTAGATGTTTCCCAAGATTGCACTTGTTGTTCCTCATATGTCTGTTTTCTTTAATCCTAGTCGTGTTTTAGGAGCCATGTTTTTGTGATAGTTTCACTAGGGTAAGTTATAAATGTGTTCAAAGCTTAGTGACCACCCCTAAGTGAGATGCAAGATGTATTTGTTAAGAGTGTGAATAAGTCAACAATGTGAGGATACCAATGTGATAGAGTGATAAATAACCAATGACACAAGCATTTGGTATCTAAACCTATTTAAATGAAGTACCTCCTAGATTACGTTTCAAAAAGTAGTTTCACGTCGCAAGATGATTAACAAGATGTTTTTTAATTACGCCAAGTTCAAGGGAATGAATAAAACGTAAGTAAATACAAGTCAATGCGACCTCCCAATCAAGAAATATGATGAGCTAGATCAAACTCGATTAAGACCTATATCTTAAAAAGTGCCAATTATAATTCATGAATTAACACAACAATATCACCAAGATATGTTAACCCACTTTAAGAGACAATAAGGTATTGATATCAAGGTGCTATTGATATAACACGCACAAATGGTAACACCTAGCACTCTTCAAAATTGAGGTAATAATAGAATCGAAATAAAAAGCTCAAAGTATAGCTAGGAATAGTTTAAAATGTGTGTAGCGTAACCTTACAATATAGATATTTATGTCAAGTTTATAAGAAACTAGACGTAAATATCAAAATTGTAGTGATATGATATAAACAAGCTAACTATTCTAAGGAAGTCCATGGTGATGAACCATGCCTAACTATAATGACAATCTTGACATGGGTATCAAGATCACAATGGCTACTAATGACATGAATACACCTTTGCACACTTTAAACATTTAAATTTACCCAGCTGCAAACATGGATGGGCGTAAATGGACATAAAAGTGATAGAAACTGTCGATTGGTAACACAAAGGTAGTCACCCTTCTTCCAACCAACAAAGTGTCAAAAGAATGTGAAGGAAGCAAATAAAAAAAAAGGATCAAAAATGCTGGCTTTACTTTAGCAGAGTTTCACCTCACCCTAAGACAAGTAAAAACTAGGTGAAAGTAACGCATCACACATTTCACAATGAAAATATGGTTCACAACTCAACACTATTTTAGAAAAGTCAAAGTGGGCTCCTGGCCAAAGTATATTTTCCTATGTGATTCTTTCATCCTAGGTGTTACAAAATTATCCACGAGTGGGACGATTTACCCAAATAGTCTCCGACTATCTTGGGAGTATCTCGACTTTTCCCCCTTTAAGCATAGTGGGTAGTAAATGCATCCATCGTTTACTTAAAAGGGTCATGTAGGGACATCTTGTAACTCTATCTCATAAAGGAATTACTAGTCAGATAGGTAGTGCGGAGCACTTCCCGTTTCATCCACAAGGTTCCCTCTTGCGTGGACTACTTTGGGGTTCCTGGAACCACCCCCATTGTTATAGCTTAAGGCGTTATGCCAAAAGGGTTATGTTCTAGTTAAGCAGAGAGGGATGTACCCTTTTCCAAAACCTGCAATACAATGTTTTGAATCTGTTGTTTGTTTTATCTTTTTTAATTATATGTAGTTTTCTCGAACACTGTTTGGCAACTTGTATAACAACTGTATTAGTACTTTTCTGAATTTTGTTTTGATTCCTCCGTTCTTTGACAAGAGATGGCATTTTGGTCTTGTGTGACAAGTTTTAGTAGTTTTCCATCAAAAGAGAAGGCATCATTTCTGATTCTCCAGATTGTCCCAAGGACGCAAGAGAAGAGCATACATGATGTCTTTCAAAATCTAAAAAGATATCAAATGGAAAAACACTTCAATTCAACTATGCCAAATTAACCAATTACAACCTCAAATATTCCTAACAACCTCAAAGCATCAAAAGGACCTTAAGAATTCATTTTTGATTCCTAAGATCACCCTAAGGGACATGAGGGAAGAACATACGTGATCTTATTCCTATAAGTAAACAACATAAAATATTACCTAATCAGATACAAACATGTAAAAACATCCTGCAAAGGACAAAATATGATTAGTTAGATAAACCTGCAATAATGTTAGCACATCAACACCTTAATTTCAAAAAATACAAAATGACACCTGCCCCTTTTTCAGCACCTACATGTGGGATATGGCGTACGCACCACATGGTCATGTGTTTCGGACCACAGTACACCTGCGCCAGCCGGGAGATGTGTGCGCCATGAAAACGGTATATGCTGTAGACACCAAATTCGTGTCTTACGACCCCCTTGTGACCCACATCCCATTTCGCAACCTAACCTCATTACCTAAACCTTACACAATTATTTACTAATTACCTTACAATTGATAAATCCACATCACCTTACCCGCCACCTCACTTTGCCACCTCATCATGACCTAGCTCTAACCCTAAACTAACCTAATTAAGACCCATGACTTGGTCTAGACTCACATCCATAACTAATGCCTCCTTGCTCACACCCGAAAGCCGACCTTCTAGCCACTTGACCAAGCCCGCAACTGATCTCTCGGGAGAAAAGCCTGGAAGGTGGGCTATTTTACTAAAAATAGCCTACTTTTTCCTTACTGATGCCGGTTCCTACTCGACCGTCGTCGGTTACGCAACCGCCATCGGTTCCCTATAAATGGGCTCCCCAAACCAAAATAATGGATCGAAATTTCATTTTGGGAGAACAGTCAAAGGATTTCTGGATCAACAGAGAGCATTGCGATCGAGGAACAGAGTCCAGATCTTCACTTGACAGAGCAGAGACGGGTGGAAATATCAGAAGTGTTTACAACCAAGGAGATCAACTTGCATCTTTGTCAAAACCAGTAAGTCACATCTTGCATGTCCTCTGTTATAACATTTCTTATGCTCTGTGAATTTCAGTCCTCCTAAATCCGTCTCTGAATCTACTACCCAACGTGTCATTGCATCTAACTGTTATTCTTTTGCTTCTAATCATCCCGTTTCCTAATATCATCCATAAACCAGCCTTACAAAACACCATAGCTACCAAGAAGATCCTAGAACCCACCGGTATCATTTATTAGTAACCGGCATCGGTTCCTCTGATTAAAACCAGAAAAGCCAGCCTTTCCCCTAACCAGTTCAACGAAACAATTTAATTGATATTTTGCAGTCTTTTGTGTTAATTCATATTAGCAGGGGAACTGACCACCTTCGAAAGGAAGTTTTTATATTTCCTGGGCCCAAGGCAGTTTCCTCATTTATTGTTTAATCAAAATCTTGTGGTCTTGTGTTCTTATTTGCAGGTAGTCCTTCCAAGACAAAAAGGAGTTCTCCGCAGTCAACCTGATCTTTCTCTACGGTACGCGCACACCATCTCGACTTTCAACAGGTATTCCTCCTAACCCTAACCTCATCTATTTCTAAAAGGAATGAAAGGATAGAGCAACTCTATTCCCAGTAGCCGAAACATTCCGAGCGAAACATTTTGGCACGCCCGGTGGGACCCATTTTGGGTTTCTTTCTCTTGCTTATTTTCATTTTAGGAAGCATATTTGCTGTTGCTGCTTTTGTTATATATTTCGTAAAGAATTTGTCTTGCTTTCCTAGTTTCACATTAGTGAAAGTCATCTCTCTTGCTTCATCGAACATAATTTTCGATTTGGGTTTAAAACACATGTATTGCATTCCTACTTGTTGTTCTTCAATTCTAGTGAACATAGATTAAGTAACAGGTCGTACACGTGGGGGTGATATCCACGGTATTGACAGGAAATTAACCCTAGTTTCACTGCACAACACATACCGAATCACTTCACAATTAACACAACAGCTCAAATATCCCCCCTTTTCCGCGGTATTCCTCCGCTCGATTGAGGTAACCTTATAAGCCAAAACAAACTTGACATTTCCCCTAGGTCTTGTTGTTTAGGATTCTGACATCATCTTACGTCTAAAGGCATAAGCCCACGATAACTAAAATTAACCCTAGGATTAGTCTCTGGATTTGCGTGTGCATCTTGCTTGTTTTCAAATTCTGTTTTCTCTGTCATACTTTGTCTTCTGTGATCAATACGTTGATAAATATACTCAACGTTACTAAAAATCAAATTAGCAGCCTTTTATATCTTCTTATCCTAGACTTTTAACACCGGCATCGGTTAACTGACCGACGTCGTTTGGTCTCTGACCGACACCGGTTATTAAACTGATATCGGTTACTGTCTTCATCAGCCCCTGACAAACCAGCAACTTGCCAAATTCATCATTCTGAGGTTGTTTTTGTTCTTGATAGATTGAAACTTTCTTGTGTGTTCTTGTCCATGGTTGTCATCACTCGGAAGCAAGCCGCCACCATGGTTTCACATGCCTGCTCTGTGTCTTTGCCTGAATCACCCCCTTCACATTCTATAGGGAACCCTACGGACACGAGTGAGATCCCCCAAATTCCTGTAGGAGACAAGGACTTTGCCAAATTTTTGGATGCTAATCCCAACGCTGTACAATACTATTTGTCTCATGCCCCTGACCGTATGCCTGATGGTCAGCTCCTTATTGGCATGCCTATTAGTATAGCTGCTCATTTAGCTCCCACTCCTCCTGATAACACTGCCTTACTTCCTGCATCTCTAGCCCCGTCTCCCAATCCGACGGCTTCAGAGGTTCATACGACCCCGATTAGCTTTCCTTTGGTTAATCTTGGACCCCACGTATCGTTACCACCAACTGCCCCTACCTCATCTCTCTTTCAGACCACTCCATTCATGACTTACTCTCTGCCACCTATTCACACGAGCTTTCCTTCTCAAGCTCCGCCTACCTTTTCATTCCCATACACGTATCCAGTAACCTCAACACCTTATATGGGACATCCCTATTCTGTTGCTCCAACATACTCATCCTCCATACCTTATCAACACTTAGCCCCACCATTGTCCAGTGGAAGCCCTTGGTCCAACTTTCCTCCATTTACCACAACCGCACCATCATCTCATCCAACCACAGATTTCATCAAACAAATGATGGACAAAATGCAAAACCTAGAGGCTTCTGTTTCAAGAAGTCATAGCGCCTTGACATACGAGCAAGTTTGTCAGGAGCCCATTCACCCTTCTGTCCCCCTTCATTCATATCCTCCTCAATGGGAGTTGCCAAAATTTACTCGTTTTAATAGTAAAGAGGATCCTCAACAACACTTGCGATCATTTAGACATGCTTGTTATTTGATTGCCCATGATGATGCCTTGTTACTCCGCACCTTTCCCATGTCCTTATCAGGACCTACCTTGGAGTGGTACAGTGCTTTAACCCAGCACTCAATCTTCTCTTTTAACCAACTAGCCCAGTCTTTCTTGGATCATTTCTCCATTAACATTGCCAAGAAAGTATCTATCATCGACCTCTATGCCATCCGACAATTTGAAGACGAATCTATCGCAGATTTCGTTGGACGATGGCAGGGCCTTATCAACCAACTTACGTATGCCTTGCCTCAAACTGAACTTATCAAACTATTTACGCGGGCCTGCGCTAAACACATCTCCCCTACCCTCCAAATTCAAACTTTCCGCACATTCGACGAGGCCTTTACCATGGCTTGGAAACTAGAAATTTGAGCCTTAGAAGAAGAGAAATTGCGGTTGCGTAACAAAAACCCCAATTTTCAAACTCCTGATTCTACCAACAAGCCAAACACCACCACTCCTCACGCGTCCACTTCTTCTAAATCAAAAGGAGCTGTCCACGCGGTAATGGTCAAATCTCAAACACCGTTTAATACTCCGCCGAAAACCACCTATAAGTACAAATCCGAGCCCATCAATCACACTCCCTTGGGAGAAACTTATGGCGTCATCCTGGAGAAATTGCTCAAAGCAGGAACCATTACCTTACCTCCTGTTAAACCTCATTCCGGGTTTGATTCCACTCGCGCAATACCTTCCTGGTACAAATAAAATGACTTTTGTAACTTTCACCGCTTAAAAGGACATAGTCATGAAAACTGCAAGATGTTGAAAAACATAGTGCAGGAAATGGTTGATGCGGGGGATATAACCCTCGATAATCCTAACACCCCTGCTAATCGAAATCTGAAAATTTTCAACAAGCCATTCCCGAATCACTCGTCCAACAGTAACGTAAACCAAGATATCTTAGCCGAGGAGAGTGTTCATGAGATCCATGCAGTCTTCGATTCTCAGCCAAAATCCTCTATTGAAATTTTTTTGAATCAAGCCTCTCCACCAACACAGGAGTCTGAACCTCCTTCACCACCATCAAGCGAAAGTGAAATCATTCCTTTACCCATAAAAGAGTTAACTGCCTGGACTTCTCTTCTCATCGATGAGTCTTCTTACACCACATCTCTACAAGACTGTGAGCGGATGTTATCTAATTTATCTATTTCCCAGACGTCCCCTTCTACCGCTCTTGCTGCACAAGAGGAGAGCTCACCACTCCTTTTGTCACCTTTAGATGAGAAACTTCTTACACCGACATCACTAACTTCTTTAACCATAATGGACCCCCTCAAACACGCCCTCTTACCTATTAGTTCTTCATCGCCTAAATCTTTTCAGCGACCTGTTGAACTCTTAACATCTATTGATACAGTGCCTCATCTACCCCTTGTATCACACCCGTAGTGGACTGGAATTACAACCCACCTTTCTTCCCTACAAAAAATACAAATCACACCTAGAGACTGTCATTCCACAGAAGATAGACAGGCCCTATGGGAACGTTTGAGTACCCCTTTTTCTACTCAAATGCAAATGACAGATCCTGATGTCTCCACCATATACCCGAAGTGTTTACAGAAGCTTAAAATGCACCTATTCTCACCTTCACCCCCCTCACCTCTACCAAATGCCCCATCCACTTCTATCAACTTAACCAGATCTTCCCCTATGCTTGGGACCTCACCAATGCCCAGTCTAACGCACCCGCCTAAGCGACTCGATCTATCCAAAAATAAATCCGCCCCGCCACCTAGGAGACAAACTCAATCCGTGCCCCTATCACAATCAAAACCATCATCGTCATACCTACCTTCCATATTAGGACCCCATCCCTCTACCTTACATCAATATATCATACCTCCTGCGTTTTATTCAAAACAACCTACGCCTTCCGCACCTATACAGAAATTCCAGGGTATAGCAACACCGTCACTCCGCGTATCCTGTCCACCTATCAACCCTAAAAAAATTCCATCATCAAAATATTTGTTTTCAGTCACTCCTATTTCCCTGTGGTTGTTTTCTGATACCACATCATCTGCGGCCTCATCATCCAACATAGCTTCTACGCCAAAGAAATCACGTTTAGTGAAAACCACGTATCAACACCCCTCGGCAAAACCACCACCCGTGTGAACCAATCATGCCCAAACATTACCAAAACCCACACAACCAATACCCTCATCCTCTTCCGATTTTGACCCACTCAAAGGATCTTATGCCAAAATCCTTGCTATGTTGGTGGAGAATGCGACCATTTCCCTACCTCCACTTAGACCTTATGACCCGTCTAAACCCTGACCTATGGGTTACGATGAGTCTAAAATCTGCGCTTATCACCGCACACCAGGACATGATGTGGAGGGATGCAAAGCTCTAAAAACCATCCTTCGTCAGTCACCTCTCCCGGATAGAAAGATTAAGAAAGACAAC
Source organism: Taxus chinensis (assembly GCA_019776745.2). Lineage (NCBI taxonomy): Eukaryota > Viridiplantae > Streptophyta > Pinopsida > Cupressales > Taxaceae > Taxus > Taxus chinensis. Next base: position 1,006,269,277 of record CM034146.1, read on the forward strand.
TTACGAAGGGAGAGACCTTTAGTTTCCATTCCCTCTCCTATACCATCTGTCCCCGCCTCACCAAGATCTATCATTATTACAACCCCACCTCTTGAAGACCATGAGTTATCCCAACCATCTTCCTCATCTCAGGTATACGAGATTAATATGATTAGTGTCGCTACTCGAGGGCAGAAAAACAATGGGAAAGCAAAAGAAAACACACCTGCGGCATCTCTTTCTCCGTCAAACATCCCGATTGCACCACCACCTAAAGTGGTCATTCGCGGACCCGCCTATCCCGTCTCTAATGGCATTGCCCACCGAAATATGATTAAACAGCTTCACCAATCACCCGTAAAAATGACACTGTATGATCTCATTCAGACTTCTGAATCTCATCGACAAGCTCTCGTTGAGATCCTTCAAGGGATAGAGGTTTTACCTAATGAAACCCTGCCTGTCACCTTCATTCTAACACCCAATCACGTTGCCTCTCTCACTAAACAGCCCACTACTCCAATCACTTCTGTCTCTATACCACAAGCTGCTGCAGTCAGTTTCTCTGAAGATGAAATTGTTGACTTTGGTACAGAAGACCCTGACCCTGCCCTTTTCATTTCCGCTTACGTCTGAGACATTCGAGTACGTCGGGTTATGATTGACAGGGGTGCTAGCCTAAACATCATCTCTTCAAAAGCCTTCCAACAAATGAATATCCCTTCTAGTTGCATGTGTGCCAACCCCATCATGTTGCGGTCATTCAATGACGCTATTACTTCTACCTTAGGCACCGTGATCCTCAACATTCGGGTAGGACCATGTACTTTACCCGAACTCTTCTATGTCTTGGAGGGAGAGTTCCAATATAATATATTGCTGGGTCATCCTTGGATCCGAGCCATGGGATGCGTTCCCTCAACATTACATAGATGTATAAAATTTGAGTACGAGGGGAAGTCCTACACCGTAAAAGCTGACCCTCCCCCCTTTAAAACTTGCAATATGTTATACCGCCCTAACGATGTGCTTATACCAATCAAGACACCCATACATTCAACCCAACCATCCTCTTCAAATGTACCTCAACCATCCACCTCAACCGTGCCTACACCTTCAACTGATGAAACCACCATCGCAAAAACCACTTCCCTTCCCGCAGCTAACATTCCAACCTCTGACCCCTTAGTAGATGTTTTTCAGCGCCTTACGCTGGGGGAGTACCGCCTATATAACGTTAGTTCTTTCCCTACCCCGTAGGAGTACGGACAATTACATGCACATCCCACCTACGACCATCGCGTGGGGGAGGTAATCTCTTACGGACCACCCCATTTCCACACTAACCTAACGTATGGGGGTGTTGACGCATCCTCCATTACCCCTGAACCTCCTCTTGGTGTGGTTCCCTTCCAATCCGATTTTCAATACTTGACAAATCGTCGTTTCGCCCTCACCTTCTTGACTTGCTGTGCGTGGAAAGGCTTTGGTTTTGGCCTTTACGAACAAGGCTGACATACACTCATTCCCGTGACTAACCGTAAACATAATGATCGCAGTGGTCTCGGTTTTCCCGAAACACCTACACAGGAGACACCTCCTGTCAACTGTATCCTGGAAGAAGAAGACATCGCCCCTACCAAACCATCATCACCCACTTTGCCATCATCACCCACAGAATCTATAGACCCTGAATCCATCCCTCCTAACTTTTTTTTTTCATAAATGCTATCTTCATAGGTCCTCTCACTTATCAATGCGATAATGACGAACCATCTTCTTTGCCCCTTCTGTATCCAGACATGATCAAAGAGGATTCGCCTTTGATTAATGTTGTTGAGTGTCAGGATGACGAATCCATCCTCACTTACCTTGGCGTGGATGATTCTTATATTCAACGAGCCTTACCATCTGAAACCCAAACCATGCTGAATGAATCTACCATAGAAATCAACATCCACACGGAGGAGGATCCTCACATTGTGAAGATTGGACAATCCCTTAACACATCAGAACAAGCCGCCTTTACTACCTTTCTCCGTGCTCGCAACCAAGCTTTCGCTTGGTCCTACGCTGACATGCCAGGAATTGATCCTGACATTGCTGTCCATAACATCACCCTGAAACCCGATTCCAAGCCAATTAAACAGAAATTGAGAAAAATGCATCCACGCATTGCTCTCTTGGTCAAAGAGGAGCTCCAACGACTCCTTTTTGTTTCCTTCATCCTACCTATCGACTACCCTCAATGGATTTCGAACATCGTACCTGTCACTAAAGCGACAAGGGGACTTCGGATATGCACGGATTTCTGAGATCTTAATCTCGCTTGCCCCAAGGATGACTTCCCCTTACCTAGCATTGACCAACTTGTTGATCTAACTGCAGGTCATGAGATGCTCTCTCTCATGGATGGCTTTTCAGGATACAACCAAATTTTGGTTGCCCCTGCCGATCAACATAAAACTGCCTTCATAACTCCTTGGGGAACCTTCTGTTATCGTGTCATGCCATTTGGCCTTAAGAATGATTGTGCTACCTATCAGCGGGCTATGACCTACATTTTTCATGACATTATGCACACTATCCTTGAAGATTATGTCGACGATCTTCTCGGCAAGTCTAAACATCGTAGTGAACATCTCGATGTTTTAACCATTATTTTTGATCGCCTGTAACAATATTCTGTCCGCCTTCAACCAAAGAAATGTGTCTTTGGTGTTCTTTCGGCAAAACTTCTTGGCTTTATTGTCTCTTTGCGTGGCATTGAGGTCAATCCATCTAAAGTCAAAGCTATCCTAGAAATGCCCCCACCCAAAAATCTCAAACAATTGTGTAGTTTACAAGGTAAGCTCCAATCTATCCGACGTTTCATCTCCCAACTTTCAGATCGATGTCAACCTTTTCATCACCTCCTTAAAAAGGATATTGCATTCCAATGGAGCGAAGAATGTCACCAAGCCTTCGAAGCTCTCAAATCCTATCTCTTGCAGCCACCCGTGCTTATCCCACCCCAAGACGACCGCCCTTTCGACCTTTACCTTTCCGCCACCGACCACGCTGTAGGAGCCATGCTTGCACATCGTGACTCTAAGAATCGCGAACAAGCCGTTTATTATATAAGTCATACTTTGGTGGACTATGAGACTAGGTACACACATATAGAAAAGTTATGCCTAGCCCTATCATTCGTGGCCACCAAACTCCGACACTACCTTCTAAATCACAAGACTTTCGTCATCACCAATACAGACCCCATCCATTACATGTATGCCAAACCTCATATGAACCAACGCATTGCCAGATGGCTCATGCTTCTCGCTGACCTCGACCTTGAGTTTTTCCACCAGAAATCAATCAAAGGACAAACCATCGCAGACCAACTTGCAGAAGCTCCTTTACCTGGGGAACAATTTACCAATTTCACATTTCCCGACGAACTCATCGCTACTCTTTCCCTCACGGAGGAGTCGTACCCAATGACCCTCTTCTTCGATGGATCTAAATGCCAGCGTGGTGGAGGAGCCGGCGTTGTTCTCATTCCTCTCGACGCTGAACCTATGCCTCTTTCATTCCGACTCGATTTCCCTTGCACTAATAATACAGCAGAATACGAGGCCCTTGTTCTAGGTCTCCAAGTTGCGTTACACTTAGGCATCAAATCTATCAACATTTTTGGCGACTCTCAATTAGTAGTCAATCAAGTTATGGGCGTCTACCAATGCAAAAACGAGGAACTTCAAAAATACAAACACTACGTGGATTCACTTCTAGCCTTATTTACTCACTATTCTATACAAACCATTCCCCACTCCACTAACAAATTTGCGGATACTATGGCTTGCTTAGCCTCGCAAATTCCCACCGCGCCAACTGACTCTGAATTATTCATAGTGGTCCAACAACTTTTTGCCCCATCCTATTCAACCCCGGTAGTTTGTATGATAAATATTGTGTCTACTAATTCACAGGATACCTGGGTACCACCAATTTCATGACTACCTTACAATCTTTGTCCTCCCACCTGACCTTACTAGTAACGGCTAACGTGCTTTTCTTAAAAGTGTTTCATGTTATGTTGTCATGGGGGGACTCCTCTATAAACGTGGCTTTGATGGCATCCTACTTCGCTGTCTAACTGGCGCGGAGGCCACTCATACCATCCAACAGGTCCATGATGGTATTTGTGGTGGACATTTTAGCGGCCTCGCCGTGGCCAAACGAATCCTTCGCCTTGGTTATTATTGGCCTACTCTCAATAACGACTGCTACGAATATGTTAAGCGTTGTGTTATGTGTCAGCAACATGCCAACCTTCAACATACTCCTAGCCACCCGCTCCAGATCGCTCGAGATCTTTGGCCCTTCTCACAATGGGGTTTAGACCTTATTGGTGAGATTCACCCGACCACTTCACAATGTCACCGTTGGATAGTCACAGCGACCGAATATTACACAAAATGGGTGGAGGCTATTCCACTCATTTTAATCAAAAAAGAAAAAAATTGTCGAATTCATTAACCATCACATTATCTGTCGTTTTGGTATTCCTCATCGCCTAATAACAGATAATGGTAAATCTTTCAAAAACAAGTTGTTGCAAGACCTTTGCGACAACTTTGGTATCAAACTTAGTTTCTCATCACCATACTATCCACAAGCCAATGGGCAAGCCGAGTCCTCTAATAAAACACTAACCAAAATCCTCATGAAGGTTGTCAATGAATCCGGAAGAAATTGGCACGATCACATTCCCTTTGCCCTTTGGGCTTATCGTACTAGCATTCGTACCTCTACTAATGCCACACCTTTTTCTTTGGTATACGGTACCGAGGCTGTTTTGCCTCTCGAAATACAAATACCCTCCCTTAGAATATCTCTTCAGGATATTCTCACCAACGATGATTTCCGCCAAGAGCGGTTAGCCCAATTGGAGCTTCTTGACAAACGCCGTCTTACAGCTCTTGATCACCTTCAAATCTATCAAAAACGCATTAAACGTGCTTATGATAAGCGACTTCATGAGCGTACCTTTAAGGTTGGTGATCTTGTCCTCAAAGAGAATCAACATGTAACCAAACTAGAAAAGAGCAAACGTGGAAAATTTGCTCCCATTTGGATTGGGCCTTATATAATCACTCACACCTATGGATCTGGTACTTATCGTTTAGCTTCGCTTAATGGTAAACCTGAGCTTGAACCCCTTAATGCCTTGCATCTTCGACCATTCTACTGTTGAAATTAGTGTTATATCACTTCTTATCTACCTGCCGCTCGTCCCTTGAGCTCACTTACCACTACATACACTCTGTTTCCTATACCTCATAATAACAATCAAGCTCACATAGTTTGATTCTCACCTCCCCTTGATGATGCCTTCCCCTTTTTAGTCTAGTCCATGACTTCAAAGTATTAAAATAAGCCGTATTCTTATGGGATTTTCTTGAGTCAAACTTCCTACTAAACTAGATGCTTCACGCCAAAAGAACATCTAGTCATCTAAATTAAATATAGACTGCTCCCTCGAAGGACAGCTATATGCCGAACTATTGCTGCTATTATATATAGACTGCTCCCCCGAAGGACAGCTATGCATTAAAATCATATCTGCTACTATAAATAGACTGCTCCCTCAAAGGATAGCTATACACAGTCAGCCTTTATCAGAAGCTTCTCGCATTGATCAGCTTCGTGAAGACCTCAAGAATAAAAAACAATCAATATCCCTGGTAGACTTCCCGCATCGATCAATCTATATTCAATAAAATAAAATCCTCATTCAGAAGAACTTTTGAGTCATGGACTTGTCTATTTAGGGTAGGTTCTCTTTTTTCATAACACTCACTTAGTAATGAGTTCTCCGTACCTCAACTATATCATCCACCTCACCTCACCATCTGTTTCAAACTCAAGGGACGTGACGTACACCTGATATATTGTGATCATACAACTCTTTTCACCAATTGACTTCTCGTCTATGCACGGTACCTAGGGCTTCAGGCTCGTTCTACGTTGTGTGGTTTGTTTAGCCCTTTTCATCTATGAAGCACTCTTTCTGCTTTGCCTCGCATCTAGGATTGTGTGTTGATCTTAATCAAGACATGATTCCCTTCTATTTGGGTAGGCTAACTTTCGCTTCCCTTATACCTTTTACAACATCACCAATTCATTACCAACACCATCAACCTTACCTTTACTAATCTTAATATTTTTACCAACCAACCAATTGCCTAAACCATACCCAATTGCCTGAATTCGCCTCTCCCTGATCCTAAGGGAGAACTACATCGGTCTGAGGCCCCTTCCTTGCTTTGTGCAAAGGGCTATGTAGGCAGCACTTTGGAGACATGGGGTCTCCCAAGGTTAGCTCGACCATCTCCTACCATAATCTATCATGTGTGGTATAATAAATATTTCTGTGTATTTCTATTTAATCACATTCCTCTTTATCCTTTTTCAAAACACCAAAAATCAAAACACAAACATTCTTATTTTTTCCGTAACTCAAATCAACATACATATCTCGTTTTATTTAGATGTTAAACAAATACATCTTCTCTATCATCGACACGCAGGTCGGTACTCTTATTTATTCTTATACCTTGCTAACATTTACTCAGACCCTCACGCCTCATCCCGAACTAGGTGATGATCGTGATCGTCGACCCCTCTCGCCGGGCCTCTCTGCCCTCAAAGGTACCACAGCTATTGGTACCGCCCACTGATTTTCCAATCTCTCCTGTAACATATGAATACGCCCTCCCGCATGGAGAACTCCAGCCTCTAGTCTCCCCGCCCGTGACTCCACAACCGCTAACAATCCTCTTATCTCATTCACCTGCGTTTGGAGCTGCTGAACTAAACGCTGCAGATGATCCCTCTCTGCTGTAATCACAGCTATGTCAGGGCGCTCACGTACACCTCGCAGTTCTGCTACCCACCATAATCTATAGGCCTCTGTCATTCCTGCATCCATTACCCTGCGATCGGCTGCTACCCTCTTCAGGCCCTTCTGGAGGTGTTGGCTGGGGAGGTGAGAATGCTGCCTCGGCGTCGATCCTCATATATGGTCTATAAGCCAGGGGTATATCCTGCACAAATCTAAATTGTCGCCGCACGCGATCTATAGGAATCCTCTCATATTCACCTGGCTTGTGCCCCGCGATCCACCTCATTCACTCTACACCCCTTAACTCCTCAGCTATGCTCTCTGTTATCATATAGTTCCCGTAAGGCCTCCAACAGATATCCGTAACCGTCACTCTCTCCCATACCTGCCTATAATACTCAATGTCACCCATCATGGCTTGAGATCTTGCCTCTTGTTCTGTCTGGACCCATTGTCTGAATCCCAACCTCTGTACTCCGGTCTCTCCTGCCTGGAGGGATTGGCCTATTGGTCACACACAAACAATGTGCTCATAGGCCCAACAGTGTAATAAGTATGAACAATCTAGCGTCGTCCTGTGATTTCACCTACAAGCCCATAAACCCCTGTATAGCTCCGCCAAATATGCAGGTGCCCATGCAAACGTAACGTTCCTTTCTACCATCTCCCAGATAACACACATCAATGCCTTTGGAAATCTTCCTCCTTCTGCCCTCGACAATGCATAATACCCTACCGCTATCATTAATACCACTGCTAACCTTGTCTCCTCAGGGTGTGCTGCATACATTACCCCATACGTAAAGGATAAACCTTGCTGTGTCAAATCTCGTGCGTATGGACCAAATACTGCTGTTATCGCTCCCCGTGCCGCGCTAGGTAGTGCCTGATATACTGGTTCTCCTGTAATAGGGAGTCTCAAAATCCGGAACACATCTTCCAATGTTACTGTCATCTCCCCTGTTGGCAGATAGAAGGTATTTGTCTCGGGATTCCATCTCTCAATCAACGCCTGTAACATACCATGATTACGTGTGATTCGTGAATAATAACGGATTCCACTTAACCCCAAACGATTTATCAATGTCCATTCCGCTGGTGTTACATCCGCTGGGATCCGTGACAGCAACGTCGGTACACTATCATTCATCCTTATCCCTGCCTCTGCCTGCATACGTTACAAAAACAAATAGCCGTTCAATAAATCAAATCACCACGGGTTTTTTCTTAAAATCTAGAAATCCCTACAGCAACCGGTATCATTTTACAGCTAACCTGGTACTGGTTGTGTAACCGATACCGGTTATTCCTAACCGATATCGGTCACTGTTACTTTCATACATCTTGCCTAAAACAACCACCTACGACAATAAATTGCTCGTTTATTCCTCTCTGTATACACAGACATACCCGAAACCCTTGATTACCTACCACGTAACACTTACCTCACCTATAACCCTTGCTATCATGTTTTCTTCTTCATATCTACCCACTTAATCTCTTATTCATAACACATGCAAAAATTAGATCACAATCAAAACGTTTACCTCTTGGGTTTGCAGCGGCTTGAGGTGGCCCTTGTCTTCCCTCTTGTCCCTGCCTGCTGGATGCTTCTCCTCGTTCTGCCATGATCACCACCCTTTTCGAATTCACCTTTCTACTTTCTGAATCTCAGATCGCATTCACCTTTCCAGTCTCTTTTCTTATCACCCAAATCTCTCATGTAATTTCCTGTCTCTTTTCTCCTTATCACTTAAATCTCTCATGCAAATACCTGTCTCAGTCATCAAAAAGTGTCGCGTTTGCGTATTTAACCTCTTGCATGGCTCTAAAATTAAAACTTAAGTTGCCACCCTAGCTTTTCTATTTTTAGAAAAGCTCATACCTAAATAACCGATATCGGTTACTTAACCGATATCGGTCTACCAGCTACCGATATCGGTTCCTTAACCGATATCGATTACACACCTATCTTTTCTCAACAACGTTCTTTTCTTCATTTCTTACCTAAATTTTTGTCGCGCCCGCCTCTTTTCCTGCATAAACAACACAATTTACCACATTTATTCATCCACCACACATAACATTACAATTTCATTAACATCATTTATTTTATACAAATACACAAACCATCAACTACGGATATCAAGAAACTATCAATCTATACATCATTTGGATCCAACTCATCAGTTACATATATCACAATGCCACAAAACCACCAATTCATCACATAAACATGACATTCATATATACGTACAAAAAAACAAAAACATCAGCATCATCCATCTATCAACATGTCAATTAAACTCATCACACATTCTATATATTACCAGCCATTAACCAAATATTTAAACACATTTTGAACACTGCATGTGGATCAAAACATCGTCTCTCTCTCTATATATATATACAAGTTTTCAAAAATACAATGTGCCCTACATCGGGGCCTCTGTGATCTCATCATACAACAACACCGGCACGCAGGCCGCAATAACTGTCAAAAAATCTCGACTCGGCTCGCAGGCCGGTCCCTCGTATCAAAAATAGCTATATACTCGGCTCGCAGACCGGTATCCACTATACAACCCCTACTCAGCTCGCAGGCCGGTATACAATAAATGAATGAATGAATACATGAATAATACATAGGCACGCAGGCCTCTATCAATACACCTGATTCGCAGATCGGTGCCCATCTCTAAAATACAACAACCATGTCTGGGATCTCTCAGCTCTCCCCACCACCCTCGGCACCTCTCCCCGCTGGTCCCTGTGGTGCCTCTCGCCTCCTGCCCGTCACGGACACGCCAGCTGTGGCTGCACCTCCCTGAGATCTCTAGCTGCGAGAGGTCTCTGCCCTATGTGTTGCATAAGCCTGATACTCGACTCTGGTACCATCAAGAATATCCTAATAATATCGGGCCTCTGCTCTAACCTCCATATAGCGCTCTAGAGCCACTGACGGAGCTGGGGTTGGTCCCCCTAGCACCTACAACCAATGCCCCCTGAGCCTGTGCTGGTGCTGCTGGTGGTGCCTATGGCCGCAGTGGTGCTGATACCTGTGCTACTGCCTGTACCTACACCTGTGGCTGTGGTGCTGGTGGTGGTGCTGCCTGTGCCTGTGCCTGAGCCTGGGCTAGCTGCCCCTGTAAGACACCTATCTGTGCCTGTGTTGCAGCTAGCTGCCCCTGTAAGAGCTGCACCTGACCCCTGAGCTGATCTCTCTCTCCTATAACTGCAGCCAAGTCTGGCCGTGCAGGCTGGTACTATCCTGGCTGCTCTCTGCCCAGCCCACCACACCTTGTATGCTCCCATGCACCCAGCATCATCTACACCCTCACCTGCTAGCCTCTCTGCAACCCAATCTGGATCCAAAGGCTGTGGTGCAGGCAGTGGGGGCCTCTACATCCTCCCTCCTGTACTGAGGGAAGGGAGGTGGCTCATCCTGTCGCAACCCCATCTGCCTGCGTACCCTCTCTAGGGGTAGCCTCTCCTACTCTCCCGGCCTCCATCCTACTATCTAGAATGTGTATTGGATTAGGCGCAACTGTAAGCGGGCTCCTCTACCAGGGGTGGTGACCTCTGTAGGGTTTCCATACAATGTCTACTGCCGTAAGGCCCTCTAGCAAATGTCTATAGTATGCCACATCCTGACCTGCAACAACTGCTCGTGGCTGGCCCACGACCCCCAACCACCTCTGAAAGCCATATCGGTATATGACCTGTGGCCGTGGCTGCTGGGGTAACCCTACTGGCCTGATACATACGATGTACTCATATGCCCAACAATGCAACAAAAATGTAGAGCAAATACCGAATCGCCTCCTTCGGCGATAGCCCCATAGCTCCCTGTACATTTGCACCAGATATACTGGTGCCCAGGCATAATAGGTGTGCTCCTCTACCATCTCAAGCAGCACGCCCATCAATGCTCGTGGGAAGCGGCCTCCCTCTGAGTCCGAGAGGGTGAAGCAGGTGATCCCAACCATCATCAACACAGCCATTCGTGTCTCATGTCAATGCGCACGGTACATGTCACTGTACCCGATACTCGCGCTATGGTAGGTCAGTAGCGCGGCTGCATCCCCAAAAAACCTGCAGTATGCTGTCCATGGTAGTCTCTGAATCTACCTGGAATACTGCCTCTCCCTCGATAGGTAACCGAAGGATGCGATACACATCCTCCAATGTGACGGTCATCTCCCCAGTCGGGAGATGGAACACATTGGTCGCCGGAATCCCATCTCTCGATGAGGGCGACCATCAGGATGTGATCTCTCTCTATCGCTCTGTACCTCTGGGACTCCACCGAGTCCCACCTCACACATGATGGCCCAATGAGCCGCAGATACGTGTGGCCTCATCCACACCAACAGCGGGGGCATCCTATCCCGCATCGTCAACTGCTGACGTGCCTGCAAAACCAACCCACATCCTTAGACCTACTCTTTATTACAATATCTACTTTATCATCTAAACACCCCTTTTTATCCCCCCGACCATACCCTGACTCTCTACCACCCCCCTCTAGCAACCTACCACCCTACAAACCCAAAAACCATCCCACCCAAAATCAACAAAAAAACAAAACCCAACCCCAACACAAAACCAACCCCAACACAAAACCAACTCCCACATAAAAACCCCCAACCCAACACCCACACCGACCCACCACCCAACCCAAAAACCAAAAACCCAACCTTACACCAAACCCTTCTCCCACCTCCAACTCAAACCCAACCCAACCCTACACCAAACCCTTCTCCACTCCTAACCCAACCCCACACAAACCCTTCTCAAACCCAACCCCAACCCTACACCAAACCCTTCTCCACTCCTAATCCAACCCCCACACAAACCCTTCTCAAACCCAACCCAACCCTACACCAAAACCCTTCTCCACTCCCAACCCACACTCACCCACAACCCAACCCAACACCCACAACCCAACCCAAAAAACCCAAAACAACCAACCCAACCCAACCCCCACTCCCACCCACAACCCAACCCAAAAACCCAAAAAAACATACAAGCCACCGACGCCGGCCGATACATGACCGACGCCGGTCACCAATAAGTCTCCCTTTCCCTAAAATTGTGTGACCGATGCCAGTCGCTTTGTGACCGACATCGGTCACTGTCTTCTCTCGGAGCCGAACCCCCGCGCGGCCCCCAAAAACCCATTTTTTACCTATTTTTCCCCATCTACCCACCCAAATACCTTAAAAACTTACCCACCTACCCACCTTAGCCTATCTAGCCTATCTACCCTCTCCCTTTTTCAAATCATTTCCATTTTCTCATTATTTCCTAAAAAAGGTTAATTCCTACCCAAACCCCCAATTTAGCATAATACAACCAAATCACCAAATTAAAGAGTTTCGAATCTACCCGAACGACGACACATCGTCGTGGTGGGATGGGTGGTGGCGGTCCAACTGGTCCAGCCCCTCCAGCTCCTCCTGCCTGTGCCATGGCTCCAATCCTGATCTGTTGGGTCCTCGGCCAATCAACTGCTGCCTCCTCCTTAATCGGGCCCACTATCAACTCTCTCTGCCAATACAATGGCTCCACCTCACTCAATCAAGCCTCTAATCCCAACTCTCCACGTCAGACAAGTCGATTTGGTTTACAAATAACAAAAGTGACAATGACAAGCCGTATTTTTCTTTTTATAGGTTTTTCGCCTTTCACCGATATCGGTTTCATTTTGCCCTAAGGAACCAGTATCGGTCCCTTAACCGATATCGGTCATGCAGAATCGACATCGGTTCTCTACCCAACTTTCACCCCATTCTTTTCCCTTATTTACTCTTTGCCTCTTTTTCACCAATATCGCCTCTATCCACCTTTGCTGCACACCATTTGTTCACTTGTCCAGCCTGACCTAAGGCCTCAACCTACCTATTCGGCCCGACCTACGGCCTCAACTTACCTATTTGGCCCGACCTAAGGCCTCAACCTACCCATTCGGCCCGACCCACGGCCTCAACTTACCTATTTGGCTCGACCCAAGGCCTCAACCTACCCATTCGGCCCGACCCAAGGCCTCAACCTACCCATTCGGCCCGACCCAAGGCCTCGCCCTACCCATTCAGCCCGACCCAAGGCCTCAACCTACCCATTAGGCCCGACCCAAGGCCTCACCCTAACCATTAGGCCCGACCCAAGGCCTCAACCTACCTATCCGGCCCGACCCAAGGCCTCAACCTACCCATCCGGCCCGACCCAAGGCCTCGCCCTAACAATTTGACCTGACCCAAGGCCTCACTTTACCCTTATGACCTGACCTAGGGCCACCGCCCAACCACTTGGCCTGACCCAAGGCCGTATCACTTCACTACCATACCCACAATCAACGTTTTATTTTATCCATCCATTATTTACCTTTTGTTCAATCGAGCTCACCTGTTCGTGTTTTAGCATGATTAGGGTCCTTGACTTGATCTGTCGACCAACTTTGCCTAGACCTAGACCGTGACATTTATCCCAACCAAACCAACCATTTGGTACTGTCGAACATGCCTAAACGTTCTTGTACCTCACCTGTTATATACCCTGGAGCTACTTCTTATGCCTTGGATACCAGGATTATATCACCCTTGTTTGGATAAACTATCGACCTTTACCTACACATTGTTGGTTTGCTTGTCAAATCATGTACCCTCGTCGTACTATTGCATTTCAACATGCATCTACTTCCTTGGACCTACCCCACCACCTTACCATCCTCTCTACAACATGTACCCTTTATCAACCCTATCCCTGATTTCCCGTTCACTCAATCTGCGATAGATTTGAGGGGGATTACCTATATCCTTAACATGAGAAACCACTTCATATTATTATCCGCGTAGCTTTACAGAACAAGCTACATGACAATAAGGGGCTAATGTAGACACCAAATTCGTGTCTTACGACCCCTTGTGACCCACATCCCATTTCGCAACCTAACCTCATTACCTAAACCTTACACAATTATTTATTAATTACCTTACAATTGATAAATCCACATCACCTTACCCACCACCTCACTTTTCCACCTCATCATGACCTACCCCTAACCCTAAACTAACCTAATTAAGACCCATGACTTGGTCTAGACTCACATCCATAACTAATGCCTCCTTGCTCGCACCCAAAGCCGACCTTCTAGCCACTTGACCAAGCCCGCAACTGATCTCTCGAGAGAAAAGCAGGGAAGGTGGGCTATTTTACTAAAAATAGCCTACTTTTTCCTTACCGATGTCGGTTCCTACTCGACCTCCGTCGGTTACGCAACTACCATCGGTTCCCTGTAAATGGGCTCCCCAAACCAAAACAACAGATCGGAATTTCATTTTGGAGATCAGTCAAAGGATTTCTGGATCAACAGAGAGCATTGCGAGCGAGGAACAGAGTCCAGATCTTCACTTGACAGAGCAGAGATGAGTGGAAATATCAGAAGTGTTTACAACCAAGGAGATCAACTTACATCTTTGTCAAAACCAGTAAGTCACATCTTGCATGTCCTCTGTTATAACATTTCTTATGCTCTGTGAATTTTAGTCCTCCTAAATCCGTCTCTGAATCTACTACCCAACGTGTCATTGCATCTAATTGTTATTCTTTTGCTTCTAATCATCCCGTTTCCTAATATCATCCATAAACCAGCCTTACAAAACACCATAGCTACCAAGAAGATCCTAGAACCCACCGGTATCGGTTATTAGTAACCGGCATCGGTTATCAGTAACCAGCATCGGTTCCTCTGATCAAAACCAGAAAAACCAGCCTTTCCCCTACCCAGTTCAACGAAACAATTTAATTGGTATTTTGCAGTCTTTTGTGTTAATTCATATTAGCAGGGGAACTGACCACCTTCGAAAGGAAGTTTTATATTTCCTGGGCCCAAGGCAGTTTCCTCATTTATTGTTTAATCAAAATCTTGTGGTCTTGTGTTCTTATTTGTAGGTAGTCCTTCCAAGACAAAAAGGAGTTCTCCGTAGTCAACCTGATCTTTCTCTACGGTACGCGCACACCATCTCGACATTCAACAGGTATTCCTCCTAACCCTAACCTCATCTGTTTCTAAAAGGAATGAAAGGATAGAGCAACTCTATTCCTAGTAGCCGAAACATTCCGAGCGAAACATATGCACCACAAAAATAGTGCCTACGCCACTCTGTGGCTTTTTTGATTTATCAAGCACTTGCTCCACCAAAGAGGCGTGTGTGCCACAAAAATAGCGTATGTGCCACTCTTGAGAAAAACAGATAGAATAACTGTGTTACCAGAAAAATGTGTCTGTGCCACTAAAACAACATGTGCACTCTGGTTAGGGCATGTACACTAATCTGATAGGTTTCAAACTGTAGTGAAGGTACAATATGAAACAATGTCTGCACCCAGGTTAGTGCACCTACGCACTAGTTAAGTTGTGTGCGTCGGGGTTAGTGCGCATGCACCAAGGTCAGAAAATAGAGTAATAGGTTTTACCAGTGCACTTGTGCCACCAGAGAGATGTGTGCGCCATGAAAACCATGCCTGCACCCGTAAAAATGTACCTGTGCCAGACCTACAACCAAAATAATACAACAAATGCAAGAAAACTCATAATATCTCAAATTTTGACAAGTTAGCTTAAGAACGGAAATAACCCATTAAAATTATGGCTATGAACATGAGGTTACACATATCAAATTAGCAAAAATTCCAAGAAAATGGGAATTAATTGCTACATTTGTACATCAAAAATTAGCTAAAACAATGAAACTTAAACTAAAATGCCATGGGATTAAGGGTCCCATCGAGCGTGACAAATGTGTGCAACTATTTCATCAATTTAGCTAAATTTAATGTAATAAACTACCACCTATAAATAGCTTCCTAACCTAGCTAGAAATGAGAAATGTGCACCATCGTGATGAAGAAATGAGCAAGTCCTACCCTTAGCATTATAACTTTGAAATGATCAAAACATAATGTAAATTAATGAACTCTATTCTCCTTAATTTCCTAATTTAACATTAAAATGAACCTAAGTAGTTCAATGGCAATCAAATTATATTTTCTTGCTTTTATCCTTCAATGGATGCTTGGGTGTGAGGCTTGTCTCTTCAATAATGGAGGATAGAGGGCTCAAGAATGACAAAAGGCTATTACTATGAAACTATGTGCTTTCTTTTGTCTCTTGAGATATTTAGGTGTAGGTGTAGAAGTAGAGGGAGGGTTGTTTATATAGCCCAAAGGATAAAGGATTCAACACATCCTCATGAATGTGGGACTATGGAGATGTAGAGTTAGTTATGGATAAGGTGGGTTTAGATGGGGTTGAGTTAACTTTAGGAGGGTTTAGTTTTTCCTTTAGTGGCTCATGTGGATAAAGGGGGTGTATTAATTAATCAAGATGATTAATTAATACATGTGTAAGCTTTTATAAGCTTTTAGATGGATTCTAGTGTGATTTGGACCATTAGGAAGGAATTAAACCAATTAAATAGTGATTTATTGATTTAATGAGAAGGGAGGCTAATTAATTAATAATAATTAATTAGACTAGGTAGAAGTGTTGATTAACAAAGGGTCATTAATTAGGGTATGTGTTGGATAGGCGACTTAATTAATTAGCGTAATGTAATCAATTAATGAAAATGAAAGAGAAGATGAGTGCTATTGACAATATGTCGTCAATTTGCGGGAAAGGAGATAATTAGCACAATTTAAGTATTTAAATTGCTCAGGCATAATTATAGGTGTCTACAGTAACATCCCAAGATGAAACCCTTCCACACAAAACATTGAAGATACATTTGGGAGAAGGATTGGTTGTATAAGATTAAAAAGTTAGATATAAATTGTTTAACATGGTGTTGATTATTGCAATGTGGGGAAGGAAGATCAATCACTCCATAAAAAGTGTTAGTTTTAAGATTGGGAGGACCAAAGGAGATGATATTTGCAATGTTTATTTGTACATGGGTTGTATTTCAGTTCTCCCATATGCTTTAGGCATAGGTATTAAATTGAGGGTTAGGAGGAAGTACTCCTTGAGTGAGAGACGTTACATAATGTCTTCAAAGGAGAAATCATCTAGTAATTTAGATGTAGTGATGGATGATCTAGTAGAGGATCCATTAGAGGATTTTGAGTTTGTCTTAGGAATGAGCATGTCATTACATTGATAAGTCATGTGACATGCTTTAAAAATATTTAGGTCAACAAGAACAGTAAAGGTTTTACGTTCATGTTTTCATTATAAATAGTGGTGTAATGTTGATTGGATATAGTGCATAACACATATCTAAGGTCACCCTAACAACATGTACTAAATTTTTCCTTTGATGAGGTAGAAAAGTTCAATAAGATGCTTAACCACCACTTTGATGGGTAAAATTACAGTGCATAAAGTAGGGGCAACGGTGTCTTTGAAATCACGTAACATAACAGGTGACTATGTGACAATGTTGTTAGGTAACTAAAGCTATTTACAAGTATGAGAAGATATAATATTAATTCTAGTGCCATTTTCAATCATGAATCCCTTGACAAGAGTATAATTGATTTGGATGGTGATGAATAGAGGAAGGTCATGATTTTTAGGTTATAGGGATGGGATTTTTGAGTCATTGTAGGTGATGGAGGTAGTCATTTTTAGGGTGTCGTTGAGGTTTGTGAATGGTTGAGGTTCATTTGATGGTACTAAGATGGACTAGAGATCCTCAATCATTGCTTGTCGGTGCTTTTGATAATTTTGGACAAGCTCAAAGAGGTACTCTGATGGGTTAGTAGTTACATTGAGGTCAAGCCTATTCGAAGCTCGAATGACCTTTAGATGTAATTTTTACAATCACTACACTTTTTGAGCCTTTAGATTTATCTTTACTAAAATAAGGTTTAAACGAAGACTTGGGCTTGGGTTTTTTATTAGATTTTGAATTTTTCATCTTTAAGGGTGAAAATTTCTAGTTTTTGGGCCATGGTAAAGGCTTCATCAAATGTTTAAAAGGAATATATCTATAGAGTTGATTATATATGTTTAGCATAATAATGAGTGAATAACTAGATTAACTTGGTTTATGGGAGAAAAAAGGATATTTGGATTATGATCCATCACCAGTGGGTGACAATTTCTGCAACAGAATCATCTTCGAATTGTTTGATGGTGTAGATATTTATAATGGATATCTTAGGGATGATATTGATGGAGAAATTTTCTAAGAACAATTGGACAAGTTGTGTGAAGGAGAAGAGTGAATATTATGTAATGATATTATACCATTCAAGGGCAGGACTTGTTAAAGACATTGGAAATGTCCTCAACATAAGGTATTGGTCTTTGCGATGAGATAACATACATGGAGAAAATATTGAATGTGTAGTTGAGGATCCTTCTTATTGTTGAATTCAATAAATTTCAAGAATTCCTAGTGTGGGGGATATGATTTGAAAGGCATTGATGGATGAATAGGTTTGTTGTAGATCTATTCATAGGAAAGGTTTCTTTTAGGACCCATTGTGGCAGCTTCGATACTTGAAATCCTATTCATTAATGATTGTAAAGGATCATTTTGTGATGGTTGTTTAGGGTTGAATGATAATGAGCTAGGTTGATTATGGACATATGGATTTGATTGTTGGTATACATGTTATGGTAAAGAGACATTGCGCTAAAGAAGAACACCTATGGGAATATTATAGGTATACTGCAAAACTAAAGACTGTAATCATTGGATATATTAATAAGGGATAGGAATGTAAGTGTTGATAAGGGGTTGGGACGAATGTGGTATGTACTAAGACATAATATAAGTGTTGATAAGTGGTTGAGATGATTGCAATATGTATTGACATGAGATAATAATATGTAGTGAGATAGGTCTGGTAGATGCCTATTATGAGAATGGATGAGTGTTAGCAATGGAACTAGTATTAATAAAGAGTATAGATGTGGGGATAGACATGAATAGATTCCTAATTGAGGACAAAGGTTGTTGTGATATAGTAATAGGTATTGTATTAAGAGGAATGAAAATTAAATTGACAGGAGGTGTAGGTGAAGTTTTGGAGGCTGCATAACTAAATATAAAAGAAGGTGTGTTGGTGTTGGTTTGTGAGGTTTCAATCTCGATGAGGGATCCAAAGATGGAGAGGGTGGTTAATTAGCTGTGTCTTGTAAAGAGACAATGTTAAGGTTGAAACTAATGACAAGGGATGATGAAACACAGAGTGTTGTCTGTGATCCACCAATAATGGAGTATGGATGAGTTTGTTGGATGACATTAGTTAAATGAGACATGAAGGATAAAAAGTGATAGTACTGATGGGAGTTCATTATGCAGGTTCTAGTTGTTGTAGGAGGACACCTCAGGAAGTAAGGTAAGAATTAAGGGCCACCAAGTTGGAATCTAGTACCTCTATCAAGACTAGATCACCGATGTTGAAGAACCACATGATAGGTGGTGTTGGTACCCAAATTGATTCTCCCTTCGTGACTGAGAAACACCGTAGTTTGAACAAGATGTTTGGAGATAGATAAATCAGAGTGTGAGTTGTTTTTAGCTGGGGAAGGATTTAGACTCTTCATTCACTCAGGCATGGAATAAATGGATAGCACTATGAACAGTTTTTAACCTACCCTAACTAATTTAGGTTGTGCCTTCAACTAGGGTGAGAGGTCCCATTTTGTAACTCATATTGGTGGATAATGTATGTAGATTTTTAGTATTTTCTTTCCTTTCACAAAATTGATATGAGATCTTTAGAAGGTATGGTCAATACAATGTAATCTAACTCTCACGAGTTGTCACTTTAGAGGACAAAGAAACCATCTGAACAAGATCTAGGTTACTAACAATAGTGGTAAAAACTAATTTCTCCTACATATTGAGGTAAGGGATAGGTAAATCAACGAATTCCCTTAGCATTTATGAACAAGCAGTGCAAGCATGGGTAGTTCATGTATGGTTCATTTTATGGATATGTATTTTATGGTTGGGAAGTTAAGAAGGATAAATTTGATTATACCAAATATCTGAGAACTTTTAAACAAATGTTAAAAAATCCACAAGGCAAAAAGATGAATATCTTCAAATAGTAAATATGAACCTTCAACTAGAAAATTGTGCATCTATGAAATCTCAAAGACACACGGCTTCACACATTCTTCAAGGTTTTAACACAAGAACTCATGTTAAAGACTCAATTAAACTTTAGAAGACCCCTGCTATATTACGCTCATGATACACTCATGAACTGACAAATAATGTGTATCACTTAAATGATAGTAAAGTGAATTTAAATCACTTATCGCATTATGAAATGAAAGCTCTCTTCATAATGTAATTAAAAATGCCACAATACTTGTCATGAGGATGAGATTTTATGTGATTTCAAAGGATTTCTAATGTAAGACTACAACAGGAACATAGATAACTATTTAAAAATATCTCAAGATGAAAATGGACATAAAATAGTTCATTGATCTACATGAATTACTCAAGGTTTCTCAAATTTGATCAAAAAGGAAATGTTTGTCTACAATCTCAAAGTTCTGCCAATGGCTATACATCTGAAACCAACTTGACACGATCAATTTTGAAAGGAACACAAGAAGTAACTGGTTTCTCAAAAAAAATTCCTAGAAAAATGGCTTCTCTTGGCTCTTCTTTCCTTTTTTCTCTATGACTAAATTTCAGAAAAATTAACCCCCCTTTTTTTGCATGGCCTTTTCATACTTTTATACCACTTGCTTTACATCAAATATTTTTCCCCCCAAAAAAAGAATATTCCAAGGAATAATTTGATCGTTACCAAAATTTTATGAAATGAAATATTTTAATTACGTCCATAAGACCAACAGGTCTATGGGACCATAAAATAGTACCAAATCACCTTAGACCAAAATAGGATTTTTGACCTCTTTTAGGAGGCTGCTCCTTTGCCGACTGATCTATGAAAAAAATTCACCCAAGCTATTTATTATGTTTTCCTCAAATAGTTAAACCATGGACCCATTAGATAGGATTTCTTCGTATTTGGATTGAATACCAGTGAACTTAGGACATTGGAGAATAAAGTGTTCTTTCATTTCAATTGCCCATGTATTACATAGTATACAAGTTCTCTCTTCCCACTGGTCCTTGGGATTTTCCACCCCCTATTTCACACCCTAGATTGTGAGAGATAGTCCTTAGCTAAGAAATGAGGATATTCTCTCACCATTTTATTTCAGCCCCTATATAAGCTTTCTCCCTGTGGTCATAGGTTGGGTTAAACTCAGTAATGTAATGCTGACTCTTACATCATCAATCTAAACTTTTCATTTACATATTTTTTTCTATCTCTATTAATCTTTGAGCATTCACATAAGTTGATATCCCATTTTTTTCATCCATTTGTAGTTCGGTTTCATCCAAGTGTTCTTTCTTCTATGTATCTCTTCATCCATTGCAGCCCTAGTCCATCTACCTGCTTGTATGTTTCCAACTTTTTTCAGGTAACCTATGAGCCTGGTCATGTCAGTTGCTTCCAAGGGGAAAGAACCTATTTTAGCCAAGATGATTTTATAGGTAACTATAGCCTTGATTTTGAACTGGTGTTTTATAAGCCTTTTTTGGATTCTCTCTAGTTGTCTCCAATTTATATTCGTCATTCCACTAGCCCATACCTCACATCCATACATTAACACTGGAATGACAAGCAACCCAAATAGAACCTTAGTGGTCTTCCAATCACATAATTCAACATCTTTGCACTTGTTTTGGAGCATAAAGAGGGATTTCCATCCACCTTGTATTTGTTTCATCCTGCATTCCTACTTCTTTGCAGAAAATCTATAAAGATTGAAGGTGGATCCTCAGGTCTTGGATTTTTTCTACCATTAGAATTAGATCATCTATAAATAACATGAGTTTCACCACATACTTAGGCAGAGGCACTCCATTACCTCAATTGTTTTTAATCCACTCTTCCAATTTGTCTACGTATAATCCAAATAATGTTGGAGAGAGAGGGCCACCTTGTTTAACCCCTATATTACTTTGAAACTCTTCAGATAACCCTGCATGCATTTTGATTTCAGATTTAACTTGCTCATATAGTCTATGAATGACAGCCCTATAATGTGTTGGAACCCCTAACTCCTTTTTTCTCAACATTTTATTCCTTGGAACTATGTTAAAATATTTTTTGAAGTCCACAAAACAACACTAAGCATCCTTCTTGCAATCCCACCCATTTTCCACTAGATGTCTGAGTGTAACACAATAATCAATGGTTGAGTGTTTGGGTCTAAAAAATCCTTGTCCCTTTGCTCATTTCCCTCCACTCTTTTCCCAACTATTGATCATGTGATCTATCCCTTGATATTTATGAACATCATCCCATATGGCTAGGTGTTTGAAATGTGAGTCTTTTCGATGTATTTCATCTGCGTCTGATTAAGAGATATGGTCTTCACTTTCAGCAAGTCATCTGAAATGTTCCCTTCTTATTTTGATTTGTTCAATCAAGGCCTGAATCAATTAATTATAAAAAATGCTAGCAGAAGCCTCCATGTGTCTCTTCAGCACAACTTTGAAAGTAAAATTTAGGGGCAGGTCCCCAAACAAGCACAATATATCCACGTGTCTCTTCAACACAACTTCAAAGGTAAAATTCATGGGTAGGTCCCGAAACAAGTGTAGGCTCTCCATGTGCCTAGGGTTTGAGAAAGTTTCTCCAGTTGTTAAAAATTCTAAGCATGGGAAGAGCTAGCAGAAGCCTCCACGTATCTCTTCCGCACAACTTCAAATGTAAAATTTAGGGGCAGGTCCCCCAATAAGTGCAGGATCTCACGTGCCTAGGGTTTGAGAAAGTTACATCAGCCATTGAAAATTCTAAGCATGGCAAGAGCCAACAGAAGCCTTTGCATGTCTCTTTGGTGCAACTTTAAATGTAAAATTCAGGAGCAAGTCCCCAAATGAGCATAGTCTCTCCACATTCCTAAGGTTCGAGAAATTTGCATCAGCCGTTGAAAAGTCCAAGCATGGGAAGAGCTAGCAGAATCCTCCACGTGTCTCTTCAGTGTAACTTCAAAAGTAAAATCTAGAAGCAAGTCCCCAAATAAGTGTAGTCTCTCCATGTGTGTAGGGTCTGAGAAAGTTACACCGGCTGTTGATAATTCCAAGCATAGGAAGAGCCAGCGGAAGCCTCCACATGTCTCTACGGTGCAAATTTTAAGGTAAAATTTAGGAGTAGGTCCCCAAAAAAGTGTAGAATATCCACATGTTTAGGGTCCAAGAAAGTTACACCTCTACTTTTGATGTGGGTGCAAAATTTGGCTTTACCTGGGATTTTGTAGGGTAGCAGCTTACTTTTACAAATTTACTCCCTTTTCAAAATAAAGCCACACAAAGGAGACACGATCATAGAACACTCACAACTAAATTTTTTTTGCCATGGATAGAAAATTGTAAATAATACCAAGACTCAGCGTGATCCACTACCCAAGGAAAAGACTGAAAATGACACCTTAGTGAGGGAAAAAAATTACACACATCCACATAGGAAGACAAATATTACATCAAGCCAGTTGGATTGAAAAATTTTAAATGAAAAATGGTGAGATTACAATTGAGAACCAACATTGGCTCTGACTTGGGGATGGGAAATCCCTATGAGTGTCGTAAGATAAAAACATAATGTAACAATAGTAGACCATGTGCCAAAAATCTATTGGGCCATGGATTCAAGAAATGACCTTCAAAGAAAAGTAACAATATCTAACCCTCTAGGAAAAAACTGAAAAACCAAAAAATATCCGTCACCAAGGACCAAGACAAACCAAAACAAAAAAAATGTAGAAAACAGAACAAAACCAAAAAATGTACACTGTACAACACTGCATACCTTACTTCCAAGAAATCAATCAAGGAAATTTTTCAAGTGCCTACCATTAATAGGAAACTCAATCAATTCTCCATTTAAATCTTTTATGAAAAAGGTATTCTCACCAATTCTAATGTCAATAGAATAAAGGCCCATCCATAATGCGTTAAAATTTCCATGTTTTCCCTTATCCTCATGTATGCTATCCCATAATAGCACAAGATCTCCCATGCTAAAAAATCTTGGGGTTACCTTTTTATCAAACATTTTTTTCAAATTCTCCCTAAACTTCACGTCTTTGATGGGATTCTCTTCTCGCTTTGTCTAATTCAACAATTTTATTTATACGAGCATCATAGGGACTAATCTCTTGATCCTCCAATTGCTAGATAAATTGATAAGAAGATAATTGCATATGAATGGGGAGGAGATCCTAAGTTCCATATACCAATTCAAATAGGCTCTTTCCATTAGCTCTTTTAATAGTAATTATGTCAGCCCAAATAGCAAACTTAAACTACTCACCCCACTTTTGTTTATTTAATTCCAAGGTCTTCCTAATTATCTTCAACAAATTTTTGTTACTTGATTCTACTTGTCTATTACCTTGGGAATTGTAGTTGGAAGCATATGCTAAATTTATCCCATACTCCTGACACATGGCTACTAAAGGTTTAGCTTGAAAACTAATAGCATTGTCAGCAACTATTTTAGCAAGCACTCCAAACATGCAAATTATATGATTTAAAATGAAATCCATGACAATTTGGTGGGTTTCTTTCTTAGTGGGGATTGGCTCTACCCATTTGGTGAAGTAATCAGTGGCTACCAATATCCATTTATGGATGAAACTTGAAGAATCTGAAATATCCTCAATGAAGTCCATCCCCCATTGCTTAAAAGGGGATTCAATTGATATAGGCTACAACGAGAGGGATCATGAAGCTTTCAATATTCTTGAGAAATGTTGGGAGCTCTCGCATTTTCTTACCAATAAAGTTATACCCTTAAAACATGTTGGCCATAAGTAACCAGCCCTTAAGATCTTATGGGATGTCACTCTTCCAATGAAATGCCCCCCACAAACTCCTCCACGGAAGTAAAAAATTAACTTCGGGGCTTCATCCTAAGTGATACACCTTAAGAGAACTCCCTCAGGGTTTTTCCAAGCCAACCCATAATCAGTAATGATATATTTTTGGGAAGCCAACTAAGTGCTCTCTTTTTAAGTTTTCTTAAATACTCGAGGCATTGTAGATGTCTAAGAATAAATAATATCCCTATACCAGTTAAAATTAATCTCAAGAATATTCATCCTTTCTTCATCAACCTCATTTATCTCAACTGTATGAAGATTGATTTCTGTCATTAGCTTTTCCAGGCCTAAACCTCTAACCAGTTTTGTAGTTTGGATGTCCATATCATATTCCTACAACTTATTTTCCCATCGGCATATCTTACTGGAAATTTCCATTTCTGACAGGATTTTTTTGACCATAGTATGAGGGACATAAGCTATGACTTTAGAACTTAAAATATATGACCTAAATATTTTTGTGTCTCTAAAAAAAGAAAAGGCCTATTTCTCCATTAAAGTATACTTCAACTTTGAATCTCATTTAACAATAATGTCTCTAACACCATACTTCCAAGCAATCCTTAAACCCAAGAGTAGTGCGTTGTACGTTGTAATGTTATTCATGCACTCAAAATTAAGTTTAAACTAAAATTTAAACTCCTCATGGCTTCAAGATATCAGGATGACACCGGCACCATTACCAGATCTAGAAAAATCCCCATCAAACATCAGAGTCTAGGTAAAACCAACCTGCTCAGGATATTTGCACTCATCAATTTTATGCTCCTTAAAATCAGCATAACCCATAAAGTTATCAACATCAACTTCTGTGTACAATACTTCATAAGAAGAATTGTTAGGATTCTCAATGAGGTGTAACATTTTCTTCTCACCATACAACTTCACAAGGTTTCCCTCAATTTTTATGGTTGCAAATGACATGTCCATTTGTATGCTTCCACCTACACTAGCTGCCCAGTTTCTAGACAACAACATTCCCCACTTAGCAGGACAATCCACTATAACTACATTCATGGTTAGACATTTTCCTGTATAATATTCTAGTTACACTACCATTCCTTTGACATATCAAATTACTGGCACTTCTCTTGAATCCATAGCAGTACACTTCCCAAAAGTTTTTGTTACTTTGATATTTAACTCATTCATCACCTTAAGAGGCATTACATTACATGACAATCCTAAATCAAACATACAATTATGCACCAGCCTATCCTTAATAATTACAGTGGTATAAAATAGATCCACATCTAGTTGAGATTCAACCAGATATGTGCCCAAATATATCTCAGGTGATTCACCTAGTTCCTCCAATGTTTGTGGTACTTCTAATTCCGCAATGATAGGAGGAATACCTACATTGTTTACAATTTTTCCCTGAGTAATCTTTTCTTCCTTAAATATTAAATATTTGAATGCCCTTTTCTTATGCTCAGGGATCCTAAGTAATTCAACAATGGGAACAATAACCTTGATCTGAATCAAGATTTAGGCTATGTCACATGGAATATGTGTGGGAAAGACAGTATTAGGAGGAATATTCACAATTTCATCTGATAATATAGGAATTTTTAGAGTTTGGGCATAGGTAGGAGCACAGGTTTTATTTGGGGTCATTAGGCCTTTGCTAGATGTATCTTTCTTAGGGGTTTCCTTCGGGATATTGGTAAGAACTAGAATTTTTGGCTTAGTTTGCAGCCCTCCCCCTTTGACAACCTTACTTCTAGTGTTATATTCTTTCTCTTGAGAAACTACTGCATTCATCAATAGTTTCCTATCCTCTTCGGAAGGGATTCCTACATACATTTAATCATCGAGGACCTTAAGTGTTCAAAATAATGATTAGGTAAATACTATGCTTGCACCATATCAATTTCAGAAGTATTAATAGGAGGAAATGGTAATACCCGGTGAACACAATCACATAAATTTTTAATAGTTCTGACACTTATAAATTCAGTTGATGTTTCCCCTCGCTGTGAGTTCCCAGGGCACACCACCATACACACATCACCATATTCCTCATCATAATTTGTTTCCTCTACTTCCTTATCTACATCACATGGGGAATGTGGTAAGAAACACCTATCACACCACTCAATAACATTGGCCTCTTCAACGGTAGTAATCCTAGAGTCAAAGGATCAGAAACTAATTTATTATCCTTGGGTTGAGGTTGTTTATTTCCTAAACCCATGGGCCCCTTACCTATGTCATATGGTTTACGATAACCTCTAGGATGATTTCTAAATCTCTCTTGACTGTCTGGCTTGTGCAAACCCTGGGAATTATGTCCTATCCCTCTTTCTGCTCTAGCTATTTTGTAGGATATCTCTTAAACTGCTCTCACCAAAGTCTTCATAACCTCTTCCAAATCCATATCTTTTTTTGACTGAGGCCTCTCAAGATTGATCAACTTGACACACTTTCTCTTAGGATGCTTTCTAACTACTTTAATGTTATTTTCTATTTGTAAGGCCATGGTGAAATCATGCCTTAATGTTCCTGGGTTCTTATCTCTCAAGTAATAGGAAGCCTTTTTTATCAAAAGAGTCATAATATTTTATCAAATAGGACTCATGACTTGGACTTATGATTATAGGTAATCAATTCAAGGTCTTGTTGAACCTAGTATTAAAATCCTAGATAGATTCATTTGGGTTCTTCTTTATATTTTCAAACTCAGATATAAGGAACTTGGGATTGGTCTTATCCCAATATTGTAATCTAAAAGAATTTTTCATCTCGGTCCATGAATTTATTGAATTATCTAGTAAATCCTTTTACCAATCATGTGTATTTTTACATACCCAAAATTATAGGGTACTGCACCACCGGAAAGATGTTACACATACCCCAATGATGATACAGGTCTCCTTACAAGGTGTTTGGAATCCAGAAAAGCTTGCCAAGTATACGTTTGTATCCCATATGCCTCTCCCGGCCTCTACATGCTTTCTTTTTCTCTTTGCCCCTCTTTTTCCTTGCATTTTCGTCTTCAGTGACGAGACCACTGCCCTACCTGGGTGGCGGTCTCGTGACCACCACCTTGTATAGGACAACGGTCTTGTATGCGTTTTCGAGAACACTCTGACGATCGCGTCAAATATAAATCTTAAATTTCTACCCACATTCTTCAGCTAATTTTCTTTGCATTTATGTTTTGGCCACCCTATGAATAGTGTTTTCCCTTTGTTTATAGTAAAAGAGTTCAATTGGGAGTTACCCTCTGGTAAATGCATTTTGCTATAAATTGCCAACTTGTTTTCAAACAAATGGCCCCTCACCTTCTCAATTCTATTATTTAGTCTTTTGAATTTCTCAATTTTAATTCTCATAGTTTCATGTTTTTCTTCCATTGTTAGTTTTCTTTTATTGCTTAGAGGTTATTCAGTATTCTTGCTTCAGTCTTGCTTCATTGTTGTTCCATGCAAATCAGTTTAGAGTAAAATAGTTTCATTTGTAGATTGGAATCCATTAGAGTTGTAGGTTTTATTCATCACAAAGGATAGTTTCAAAAAATCTTGACGTATTTGTGTTGTATTCCTACAATAAATCCTGCTAGGAATTGCATCATCAAGCTCTGTTCACTTACGCTATCCCTCTCCTACTCGCATTGTATTCGGTCTATATCCAAAGTTGTCATTGTTTGAATAACTTCTTCTGTTGATGCTATCATATACACACTTTTCTGGATTCACAAGAACATGAAGGAATGAGGAGATCACACTGAGGGGATGAGGTCACACATAACTAGATTTACCACTATTCTATACACGCTAGGTTTGAGCTATCAAAGTTCTAGTTACAACATATCAAATAAAGTAGTGAATTATTTTATTTCAGTCAAAAACTCGCTCTCCATATTGCCATGGAAGCTGTGGGGATTAATAGTTTCTAAGAAACTATGATTCATTCCTCACTTTTGAGGTAGGATCGAGAGTCTTTCAATTCAAAATAATTAGTTGCTTAGATATTTAGGAGAAAATCAAAATTACACAGGAAAATAGCCATACCAGGATACTTTGTTTGTTTTAAATTTTGTTACTAGATTAGTTGTTCATTTTCTAAACATATTAGAGTAACTGCTCTTTAATTTTGTTAAAATACTTCATCGAAAATACAAAAATATAAGAATACATGCATAGTGTGAATATATCTTTCATAATTAGTTTATTAATCTTAGTTAAAATTTGAATCATTTTACATGACAATCACAGGACCTAGAGAGCCTAGAGAATATATATTTGAACCAATATTACCTCAACCAAACCTACCCACAACATTAGCTGATATAGATCAAGACCTTAGGTTTCAGGTCTTTCGAGCAATGACAAACCTACAAGAAATTAGTGAAAAAATGAGAGGGTTAAATATCGAAGATGACAAGGCATACACATTTTGGTTAAATCATCCTAACTATAGAATACCTTGATAAATATCTGAATGACTGTGTAAGGATTCGAAAGAGAACAAGTATTTCATTGTGACCCTTTAGTTCCAAAACCTGATGTAGGAGACGTCCTCATTGATATAGATACTAGCTTACGCATTCAAGTTGCCAAAACACCTGTAAGGTATTCTAAGAAAATTGTACATATCCTAGTTCTAAACATATAGGCGAAAAAGTCGTATGATTACTAGATAGCTGGAAGAAGGGATTGATTCGTCACATGACCATAACAGGTCTGCAACAACCACAAACTCATGGTTTTGATCCCCAAATCCCACAACCCAATGGGCCTGCAAATCAGTTAAGTATTAATACTAGTTTATGAACACTGGTATTTAGATCCTCACCACTCCCATCAGATATCATAATGAAATTCTCCGTATTAAATATAGAAGCCAATCAATCTAATATTTTATGGGCTAGACCAGAAAACCACCCATAGTTCACTACAAATCCACTACACCTCCTATCACCATTTTCATGACCTTGTTTGGAGATATATACAAAGCTACCACAGGTCACTTCCCACATATCCAACAGCTAAAATATAGGATCTCGAAAGAGCTCGACATTGATTGGAGCCTCCGAACAATCATTATATCTGAGAAATCCATTACACCAATTCAGGTTAGGAGGGCCTTCTTTTCCTTAGATTCATAGATTCCATTATTGTGTATTGAGGATATAAGATTACCTGATTAGTTTGTCTATATCCATTTATAATCCACATTCACCAGCCATCTTGACATGACCTCAAGAGGTCAAGTACAAGGAAGAGGTACTTGTAGATTTGCATTCTCACATGTCACTTTTCCATCGTACAAAATTGGTGAACCCGACGTGAAACAAATAGTTCTTCCCCTTTTCTTTTATTTCTTTCATCCACCTTCGCTCTTTCCCATTATTATGCGGGTATTCATATACCCCCCGAATATATTGGGATACGACGCATATGACATACCTCTCTCAGGTCTCAAAGCAAACTATAGTCAAAAAAATAGACAACCATCACCCTCACTTTCTGCATGGGCTGATAACTATTCAAGTAATTACTTGTCATCTCAAACTCCCCCTCATAGAACTAGTTCTAGTTCTTCGTTCTAAATTAAGGAGTTAGATCAACTTGCACAAACACAACAGCCAGAGCCATCAGGCTCTAATAATATGATGTTTACTGGAGAATCAACTTCATCTCCTCGGGTCTTGTTCAGACCACAGATTAGTAAACAGTTAGATCCACTCCCATTTTTGGATGAGGAGTACTTACAACACTATGCTAAAAGTGAACAACATTTCTAGAATATGTATCCACCCATAGGGAGTTTACAAACACAATCTGATACCCTATTCCAAGAAAACACCCCCATTCCTCCACCTAAGGGAAATACCCTCGGTGAAGCTTAGCAGGGTAATGATCAGTTCATAGCATGGTATCACACACCTTTACAACTCCAAGGTATACAACAAACGCCATTAAGGAAAAACACTGTGTCTTCACCAATAGAGGTCATTTTAGCTTTAGTTAAAAAGGTTAGAGGGATGGAACTTGCTCAAGCAAACCAAAATTCATATTTGGGGCAAGTAGGAATACCTGACCCTCCGCATCATCCTAGTCAGGCTGACCTCCTTATAAGAACATGCACGTTAGGCATGCCTCCTCAAAATCCTTATAATTACCCATAGCAAATGCCACTCTAATTGAAAACATGACACCTCCCGGCTTGGCACCAAAAAACCTATACCATAACAATGATCCTCCTAACTTAAACATTTATTCAAAGTCGCCACAAGGAGACATGTTCTCTTCTCCCGGGATGTTCATTCAACCACAGGGATTCCCTTATGCCCCTACAATTACATATGTTATGCTATATCAACAAACCATGCCACCCCCACCCCCTATGTAAGAACCATCGATGGTCGAGGCCTATGCAGTAGGGACTTATTTAGAATATTTAAAATAGCCCCTAAACTTCACCATACGAAGTGTTATGCTTCCAAGACCTCTTCCTGATTTACCCAAATATAAAGGGGAAGGGGAACCAAATGCACACATTAAGGTCTATCCCACATCCATAGGGGAATTACTCCCTTGGGACGGGGTTGTTGCTAAGATATTCCCTAAAACCTTAGAAGGTATTTCCCTTTATTGGTAGTATAGAATACCTGAAGCCTCAATACACTCATTCAAAAAATTGTGTCTGAGTTTATCAAATATTTTGATATTAACAAATTGTTAAGAACGAGAATCATGGAATTCTTGCATATTAAACAAGAACATAATGAATCCACTACACATTTTATTCAAATATGGTGTATGGTTTTATACTCATCAGCAAGTGCTCTAAACATGGATCAAATGGAACTATGTAATTTATTCCTCAATTCTCTCAATAGAGAGGTAAAGGAAGAAACACAGAAGTTCCCACTAAGGACTTATGATGAAGTACTCAAGAGTGCTCTCTGTATCGACCAAGCAACAATAGATAGTGGACATAAGACATATGGAACAAATGGGAAATTAACCATTCTCAATCAAAACACCGCAGCCTATCCTAATTCTAGGAATGCTAATCAAGGACCTAAGATCCTTAACAATAACCATGGAGTTACAATAGATGGAGTAACTGACCAAGTTATAAGGGAAAACATTGTAAACATTTCTCCATCCGTTAATAATCAGCGAAATAACAATTTTACTCCAACAATCAACGCAGTGGATTTTAATCATCCACCGTGACCACAATAACAACAACGACAATGAAAAATCCAAACAAAAGGTCCAAATAAAAACCCAAATAGATATCAGATTCAAAACCAAAGGCAATAGCCTCAAAAATTTAACTCTAACAACCAGCAATCTTATCAGAATTTCGGGCCACAACAGGTTTTAAATCAACAGCCTCGAAATTATAATCCTAATTTGTATTGTGGCTTCCATAAGATTCAAGGCCACGATACTAGGACTTGTTATGACTACAATAAATTCATGCAACATTTTCCAGAAGATCAAAAGAAACTCTTTATAGATATGTTTTTAGCAAATTCTATAATAATTATGCCAAACACTTATATAGAGGTAATTTCCCCTCAAACTGCACCCCTTAAGATCTTTAATGATCCACTCCCAAACCATTCTAAAAATAACAGGCTAGATCCTAACAGAATAAACAAGGGTGTTATAATAGGAAACAATGATCATGAAGCTTCAACTTCATTAAATCCACCAGTCACACCCCAACTAGGAACTCGACCCCAAACTAAGATAGTTGGCCTAGTGGAATTAGATATCGAGTTACCCATAGAAACCATAACAAGAACATGGGATTATTCTTCTCAACCAACTCCAAGTTATCCATTGGAACCAGAAAAAATTCAACAAACGTTGGTAAAACCCATAGGCACCTACAATTTAATTAATGACTTAACTAAAACCTTCTCTCACATTTCCTTTTTGGACTTCTTAAAAAATTATCCCACCCACAGGGATTCCCTCTTAGAAGAATTAGGCCTTGGTCATTTAATCAACATCACTCCTCCTCCAGAAACGCAAGTAAACCATGTAGACTTTGTTGTTTATCCTCCAGGGAAGCCAGATTGGGATACTGAATTTATATTTGATACAAGAAAAATGCCAACAGACACTGAGATTGCATGAAGAGGTGACCCAGCTTTACATTTGCAATTATGGATTTATAATAATTATGTTAAACATGCAATGGTTGATGATGGGGCAGCAGTTAACATAGTCCCCTTCATTTTTCTTCAAAAGTTAGGATATGGAGAGACATATTGTTCCACAACACGAAATACGTTAAGAGGATATGATAGCCTCAAGGCCACTTCAATTAGAACCATAGTTTTACCAGTCACTTTAGGACCTAAGACAGTCCTCACCAAATTTTATATTATAGATCAGGAAACCAACTATAATATGATCCTTGGTCAGCCATGGATACACCGCATGAAGGCAATACCTTCCATGTTATTCCAAGAAATAAGATTTCTACACTTAGGGAAAAAAAAATTGGCATAAGGTGACCCAAAACCCTTCAATATACACCTAGCTGATTTGAAGAAAATACCAGGAATTCACTCTGAGTTTTAACTCCCAACAAATCAACTTATCAAACCAATTAATTCAAAACCAAAAGAGAAGTTGATACCCACCACAGAGTTGGAAATTACAAATCTAGCCGAGGACATTCCAGCACTAAAAAATGAGACCAGTGCCATAGAAACAATGTCATTAGGGACTACCACAAAAATTATCGAGTTGCTAGAGAAAGACTTACCAATTCTCCTACCATTTCATTCTATGGGGATGGGACGCACCTTGGGAATTGCTTCTCTTTCATCTGACAAAGTTTTTATGATATAAGTAACCAAAGCAAAGGAAGTAGATATGATAGATATCCCAACATCCATTTTTCCAAGCAAGTATTGGACTCTCCACTTTGATGGAGATAGATGTCACTTTGGAGTTGGGGCAAGAGTGATCTTTACTTCACCTGAGGGAAGGACCCTACCTTTCACCTTTAAATTCAACTTTGAGTGTACAAACAATGGGGTTGAGTACGAAGCTCTCCTCCTTGGCTTCATCCTAGCCAAAAGAATGGGCATCGATAACATTAGAGTGCTAGGACACTCACAACTAGTTGCAAACCAAGTCTCTGAAGTATGTGAAACTAGGGCTAAGAATTTACAACTCTATAAAATAGTAGTACTATATCTAAGCAAGGGATTTAAATTCATATCAATTGAAGCAATCCCACAAGAGCATAACCTTCTCACAGACTCAATAGTAACCTCAGCTTCCCGTTTCACTCCAAACAGTGAGTTGGAGGATACAAACTTCACAGTATCACTTCGTACTGAACCATTAGTGCGTAAAATACCAAAAAAATCACTCCTGACTCGTGAAGAAGATGAGGATGATTTTTTTGACGATGATAGAGTCACTCTTGAATATCTAAATGCCTATACAGAGCTACACCTTTCTCACTGCATAGTGGATCTTTCCCTAATACCACATTTCTCTTCCTATTTTGGAAATCCCAAGGTAGATTCTCCTCCACAGGAGGATCTCGATATCTATGAAATAGAAGATGGAGAAATCATGGAACTACCTCTGGTCCCACCTAAGTTTGAAGAGGGTAACACTTCTTTAATATAATAAACCATTGACATAAACATTAGAATGGAGGAAGAACAAAAATTTTTGAAGTTGGGATCCTCCTTAACTCTGAAAGAGATATAAATACAAACTCAAATCCTCAAAGAGAATCAAAAGGCTTTCACATTTAACTATAAAGAAATGATGAGCATTTTAGCACATATTATGGTACATAATCTTGTCACTAAACTAGATGCAAAATAAATTAAACAGAAGTCAAGACCAATGAATCCAAAAGTGGCTTTCATGGTAAAAGAGGAAGTAATAAAGCTTCTCCAATTGGGATTCATCAAACACATTGACTATTCACAATGGGTATCTAATATCATCCTTGTTCTCAAAAATAATGGGAAGATACGCATTTGCATAGATTTTCATGATATTAACAAAGCTTGTCCCAAGGATGACTTCCCATTACCATCCATTGACGCTATCGTTGATGCAACAACTGGATTTGAACTATTGTCCCTCATGGATGGGTTCTCAGGGTATAATTAGATTAAAATATTTAAACAAGATCAAGCCAAAACTACATTCATAACTCCATGGGGAACTTAGTGCTACGTTGTCATGCAATTTGGTCTTAAGAACACTGGCGCTACATATAAGTGGGAAATGACATACATGTTCCATGATCTTATCCATAAAATTGTGGAATCTTATGTTGATGACTTACTAACGAAGGCCAAGAAGTGTTGTGACCATCTAAAAGTACTTCGTATAAACCTCTCGTGACTAATTGAATATGGTGTCACGTTAAACCCATAGAAGTGCGTGTTTTATGTGACAGGAGGAAAACTTTTGGGATACATTATATATTCACAAGGGATTGATGTCAATCTAGCCAAAATATACGTTGTTCTCAAAATGATCCCACTATCAGATGAGTCTGAAATTAGGCCATTTCTTGGGAAACTTGGTGCAATTTGAAGGTTCATCCCAGATTTAAGTTTTTCCATTCATCCAATCAACAATCTATCAAAGAAAGATTATAGCGTTGATTGCAATGAAGAATGAAATGAGGCCTTTGAAGTAGTTAAGTGATTCTTATTGTCTCCACCCACGCTAATTTCTCCCAAACCAGACCGCCCTTTGATCCTATACTCATGGGCCACTCATGTCTTGTTAGCCGGCATGTTGTCTCAAGAAGACAATGATAAACGATAATGTGTGGTCTATTGCATCAGCTGAACATTGCTCGATTATGAAACACATTATACACAGGTGGAGAGAGAATGCCTTACGATAGTCTTTGCAACAAAATGTTTAAGACATTACATGTTAAACTAAGAAACAAGGGTCATTGTAAAGACAAGATCATTTACGAATGTTTCTCATACAAGGATCTTTATCCAAAAAGGCTTGGACATTTCATAACCTTAATGGGTGAATTTGAGTTGACATTCGTAAACCAAAAATCCATTAAGGGACAAATCATTGCAGATTTGTTAGCTAGAAAATTCACTAGATGGAGGTGATCTCAGTAAATATGGACTTTCCTGATGAGTGTGTATACTTCATCGAAACTAGGCCCCCCATCTCTACATGCCCCTGGTAAACTGATATCATCAATTTTATCATAGATCACACATACCTGGAAAGTGCCACATCATAACAAAGAAGGTGGTTACGCATTATTACCACTAAATATGTTGTTTTAGAATAGGTACTCTATCATAAAGCCTTCGATGCCATGCTTCTAAGATGTGCCGACATAGAAGAATCCAAGAATATTCTTCATGAATTCCATAGTGGGATATGTGGAGGCCACTTTGGTGGCCACACCACCACTTGCAAAATACACCAGATGGGCTATTTTTGTCCCACTCTTGAGCATAATGTAGTATAATTTGTACGTAAGTGCCACAAATGCTAAGAATTCTCTCATGAGATTCACATGCCAACACAATCCCTACAACTAATAGCAACCCCATGGCCCTTCTCCACGTGGGGTCTGGACATGATAGGGAAATTCTCTCCCTCATCGACTGATGGCCATAATTTTACAATTACAGCCACGATAATATTTTACCAAATGGGTAGAGGCCATATCCTCTCACCACTGTACCAGGTTCAGTAATTGCCAAATTCATTCTAAAACAAATTATTTGCAGGTATGGTGTCCCACAAGTCATTATCTCTGATAATGGAACATCCTTTAAAAAACGATGAGGTCTGTGAGTTATGTAGAAAATTCAAAATAAACCATCACATGGCCTCTCTTTACTACTCTCAAGCAGTAAAAATGACCAGGTCCGTGAGTTATGCTTATCTTTTGTGCACACTAGAAGGTGAGGAATTCAATGAAAATTCCTTGTATCTTAAACAATTTTATGCATAAAACGTCATAATCACTGCGTGTACATTATAGCTACCTATATTGCATTAGTCATTAGCTATTTCATTATGTCCACTCATTTCGTAAACATTGTAGTCAAAGATCTTACTCTTAAGGCATTTATTACAAATTTATGAAAGTATCGGCAAAATATGTCAAAGGGCATCTCATCGAACCTCAAGTTTGAAAGACCAGAATTGACGAAAACCATACCAAGGCCTGCCAACTTGGTTTTTCTCTTTCTTTCTACTAGGTGAAGTTGTTCTTACCTACGGTATATTCTAGAAGCTTCTTGGTGTCACATCTATCCCTCTTAAATCTCTTTGAAAGAAATGATATCCCAAAGCTATAGATTAGAAAATTCAAAATCAAACGGAATCAAAGGCACGAAGAAAACAAAATATTTTATTTTACACACTTCTTTGCCCCACCAACCTTCAGTGATAAGCCCACATCTCTTACTAGTGGTGAGAGGTTGGGAAAGGAAAGAAGTGCCCTTACTCACCTATATCTTGCCTTTGGTGAAAATCCCATGCTTCTTACTAGTGGCATGAGGTAGGGTGTGGGGGGTCCATTCACACAAATTAACAAATCTTGGTATGCTAAAAAGCACAAATCAAATTATATTAAGAGAAAACAAATGTCCAAATTCCGAAGAGATCAAATCCTCAAAACCATATTTTGTCAACCAGGTTGTCCATTTATGAATCTAAGTCTAGATAAACTAGAAAGTTAAGTGGCCTTCTAAGCTTGGTGTTAGTTTTGAGTAAGGTAAGTGTGTAGGTCTATGTTTGGTTTTTGATCACTGCTTTATCTGTCTCCTCATTAGTCCATTCAATCAAACTCATAAAAATTTGTGCCCTTCCTGACTCTTGGTGTAGAGCCTTCACATCTTACTGGTTGCGTGGAGCTAGGAATGGGGCAAGTTCATCTCTTTATCAATATACATTCATCACGTTTTACCAACATAAGAAGAAATCAAAGAAATTGCCCAAAGAGGTCGAAAGTTTAAAACTACAATGTGTTAATGTATCATCTCATATCAACATTACAAAACCATAAAAAAGAGAAACATTCTGCTCAACATTTGTTATCATTTATCATCCATTACATACATTCTAAAAATCATGAAAACAAATACTCTAAAAACATCTAGTAGAAATGTGGAAAACAAGTCACAAATTTCTAGGCACCAAAATTCTAGATCCAAAAAGAGATATATATATATATATATATATATATATATAAATCAAGTTTCATATACAATGCCATCATGCACTAGGCATGGTCAAAATGCTTAATGAGCCCGAAAAGTACAGAAAGAACTCATATAGACATCTGACAAAACACTACAAAAATGGCCTCTCAATCCTTATGGGATCCCTCAGAGGGCGCACGACCATGTTTAGGACTCCGGATATGCACTGGCACTCCGAATGCACTGAGGGCTCACAGTCACGGCCAATAGCTACCATCTAACTATGAGAATGACTCCTCCTCATCAAGTGCTCAGCCATCCTATATCCAGCTACCTCAGTGCATGGAGAGAAGTCATGATAATTCACCACATGCCATACATTGAAACAAAAACATCAGTATGCCTACCAGCTACTGAAGGCTCCCCCACATCCACAGAAAGCTCAACACAAGTCTTCTCTGAGGGGAGTAAGAAAGGTATCTATACATACTCGGTGAATCAATTCTCTCCACTCATCAACAGTCACTAAAAATAAAGGAGAAAACAAGTTAGAAAATGATCAAAGATTAAAACCAAGAGTTAAAAGAAACAAAAAGAAATAACAACTAAGACAATTCTAACTAAAACAAAGTCAAGAGAATAGTAGACAACTCACTCGAATGTACCAAGCCTCCAGGAAGGATATCTAGGATCCATGCCTACCACTGATGTCGCCACTGACTGGTGTCCCTCTCCTACATGTTTGGGGAAATGTGATGGCCTGACAATGGACTTGCCATCTCCCCCTATGTCTTGAGAGAGAAAATCCTCTGAAGACCAAAGTCACCCTCTCTATGCACTCACTCTCTATCTTTCAACCTCGTAGGATCTCTTGAGTATCATGCCTTTTAGGATCACTATCATCCTCCCTGCCCATCCCTTTGATCTCCATCTCCTCTGTCTCCTCCTCTATCTCTCCCCTAGTGAAATCATCAGACTTGAAGTCCACATCAATGGGCTCATCACTGTTATGGGCGGGATAGGTGGAAATCTGAAGTAAAGGTGCCTGAGGAGAACCGAGCTCCCCCTCGAGTATGTAACACCCTCCTGGCTGTGACAGGAACACTAGGGGTAATAATAGTCCAACCCTAGCCTCTAAGACCTCCCCGACACCTCACAAATATATCTATACACTGGCCCCACAAGAGGGAGCATGTCAATATAGGGGAGGCCAAACTACTATGGTACTCTATCAAAGGGGTGGATCTCTAACTTCCCCACCCTGTCTTATCAACTGATTGGTAGTCTGACAAGAAATCAATGTAACTATCTCCTCTCCCCATAGCCCTGCCATGGCCTGATAAGGAGTGGCCTCCATATTTGCAGTATTCAAAGAGGCCACTAGCTAGTGGGGTGCTCTAAGAACAGTCATCCCTGTCCACCTCACTACCGTGACGACCCCGGGATCCTATGCCTCTACACCTCTCCCATACGGAGTGATATGCTCATATACACCTAACTCATGACAAGAGTCGGGTGGCTCAGTGACTATTCCATGTAGTCGGACCACGCTGTAAAAATCATGGTAGGTGGTCCCAAGGATGTCTGCTCCCTAAGTGTAGACATGTCTCATGGCCCTTAATCTATGCAATCATGGGGGCCTAGCAATATAAGAGGCTGTCTCCTCCCTTGTCCCCAATCAATCTTGAAGCAAGGATGCCCATGATGGCCTTATGGAGCATAGGAATGTTTGTCTCAACAATGGAGCGGATCCTCACCCCCTTCTTTGATCCCATCGAAACAACGACATCCCCCATATATGTGGCCCACTGAACCACCTAAGATCTTGATACTACCGTCTTAAGAGATAGCCACTGCCAAAGGATCGGAACCCCCAGTATAAGGTAAACATCCTCTAGGGTGATGGTCCACTCACCCCTAGCTCCTGGTAATTGGAAGGTGTTCCGATCCGCATCCCAGTATGAAAATAAATCACATAGTATGTGGCTAGTAGGAGCAATGTGAGGGAACTATGACTAGCTCCTGGTACTCTACTACCTGAGAGAGTGCCTCTGGCACTGCTAGGAACCAATCACACTTCCTCTCCCAGATCCATCTAATATACCCATCCTTCTTCTGCATACACCTAAAAAGACAAAAAAGGAGTGAGTTAGTATCAAAATTCGATTGGAAAAACTATCAAAAACATGTAAAAAATGCTAAAAATGCAAAAATAAGTTAATCAAAGATTTGTTTTTTCTTTCTGTCATGAACCGCCGCCCTGTGCAGAGCAACAGTTCTATAACCGCCACCTTCTAAGGTGGCGGTCCCATAACCATTGCCCTGTGCAGGGTGGTGGTCCTGTCATGAACTCCCAAATGGCTTGAATGCCCTAAAAATGCCTAAAAATAGGTAAAATTCACCATTTTAGCTAAAATAAAGACCTACCCTATGGATGCCCCCTCCCTAGAGACTCATTTAAAACTAGTATTTTCAGAAATTTCCTCCCCAAGACAAAGATTTCATAATTTCCACATTTTAGGTTCAAAAACAATAAATTGAGAAGAACTGACCTAAGACTTTGTGGGTTGATGTTATAATCTCAGAGACATGTTCGCTATCTCACCACGAACATTTTGACTATACTCTCATCGAAAACTGTCGTCATGGGTCCCAGAGCTCAACAACAATAAAATCAATCCACGCAAATGAATAGTGAAATGAGTTCGTTTTATAAATATAGCTTTGTAAAATTGATTTTGAATGTATTTCGTAGGGCCAAAGCATCGACGGAGGTAAGTTCTAAACCCTGCGTAGATGGTAAGTCCTCTTTTCATATCAATTTAGCCTAATTTCTCAAATTGTTTTATCTATCTGCATTTGAGTCCCCTTTTTCATTTTGTAGATAACGGGATCTTGGATGGTGACTTTCCAACACACAAGCGTGTCAGGTATAACTCCTAACTCCCCATTTTGGGACTGCCATACTCAAATCCACCATTTTACGCCTCTTCATGGCTAAGACTCTTCTCCAAGGGGGCAATATGTATGTACCAAAAATTTTAGGGTACTGCACCACCAGAATGATGTTACACAAACCCCAATGATGATATAGGTCTCCTTGCAAGGTGTTCGGGTTCCAGAAAATCTCACCAGGTATATGTTTGTATCCTGTATGCCTCGCTTGGCCTCCACATGCTTTGATTTCCCCTCTACCCCCTTTTTTTCTTGCATTTTGGTCTTCAGTGACAAGACTGCCACCCTGACTAGGCGGCGGTCCCATGACCGTCACTTAGGACAGGGCGGCGGTCCCATAACCACCGCCCTGCACAGGGCGGCGGTCCTGTACGCATTTTCTAGAATGCTCTAACGATCGTGTCAAACGTAAATCTTCAATTTATACCCACATTATTTAGCTACTTTGCTTTGCATTTATGTTTTGGCTGCCCTTTGAATAGTGTTTTCCCTTTATTTATAGTAAAAGAGTTCAACTGAGAGTTACCCTCTGGTAAATGCATTTGCTATAAATAACCATCTTGTTTTCAAACAAATGGCCCCTCTCCTTCTTAATTATATTATTCATTATTTTGAGTTTCTCAATTAGAATTCCCATAGCTTCATGTTTTGCTTCCATTGTTAGTTTTCCTTTGCTGTTTAGAAGTCATTTGATCTTCTTATTTCAGTCCTGCTTCATTGTTGTTTCATACAAGTTAGTCTAGAGTAAAGTAGTTTCATTTCTAGATTGTAATTCATTAGAGTTACAATTTTCTGTTCGTCACAAAGGATAGTCTTCAAAAACTCTCAACGTATTTGTGTTGTATTCCCACAATAAATCCCGCTTGGAATTGCATAGTCAAGCTTTGTTCACTTGCGCTATCCCTCTCCTACTCACATTGTATTTGGTCTATATCCCAATCTGACATTGTTTGAATACCTTCTTCTATTGATGCTATCATATACACACTTTTCTAGATTCATGAGAACATGAAGGAATGAGGAGATCAAACTTAGGGGATGAAATCACACACAACTAGATTTACCACTATTATGTAAACGCTAGGTTTGAGCTATCAAAGTTCTAGTTGCAACGTATCAAATAGAGTAGTGAATTATTTTATTTCAGTTAAAATTTCACTCTCAGTATCACCAGGGAAGCTATGGGGATTGATAGTTTCTGAGAAACTATGATTCATTTCTCACTTCTGAGGTAGGATCAAGAGTCTTTCAATTTAAAATTATTAGTTTCTTAGATATTTAGGATAAAATCACAACTGCACAGGCAAATAGCCACACCAGGATATTTTGTTTGTTTCAAATTCTGTTACTAGATTAGTTGTTCATTTTATAAATATACTAGAATAGCTTCTCTTTAATTTCATTAAAATATGTCATTGAAAATACAAAAATAGAAGGACATGCTTGCATAGTGTAAATACATCTTTCATAATCAAGTTTATTAATTTTAGTTAAAAGTTGAATCATTTTGTATGAAAATCACATGACCTAGAGAGCCTAGAGAATATATATTTGAACCAATAGTGCGTCAACCAAATCTACCCACAACATTAGCTGATATAGATAAAGAGCTTAGGATACAGGTCTTTCAAGCAACGAAAAACTTAAAAGCAATTAGTGAATAACTAATAGGGTTAAATATTGAAGACGAAAAGGCATACGCATTTTGGTCAAATCATCCTCAATAATAAACTGCCTTGATAAAATATTTGAATGACTATACAAGGATTCAAAAGAGAACAAGCATTTGGTTTATGATCCTTTAGTTGCACAACCTGACACGTAGGAGACCTCCTCATTGACATAGATACTAGCTTACACATTCAAGTTGCTCAGAACACCTGTATGGTATTCTAAGATAATTATACAACTTCTTAGTTCTAAACATAGAGGCTAAAAAGGCATATGATTACTAGATAGTCGGAAGAAGGGATTGATTCTTCACATGACCATAACAGGTCCACAACAACCACAAACTCATGGTTGTGATCCCCAAGTCCCACAACCCAATGGGCCTACAAATCAAGTAAGCATTGACACCAGTTTACGAACGCTAGTATTTAGATCCTCGCCACT
The DNA here is from genome assembly GCA_019776745.2 of Taxus chinensis. Lineage (NCBI taxonomy): Eukaryota > Viridiplantae > Streptophyta > Pinopsida > Cupressales > Taxaceae > Taxus > Taxus chinensis. The sequence goes on from CM034146.1 coordinate 1,006,312,327, forward strand.
CCCGCCAGATATCATCACGTAGTTCTCCGTATTAAATATAGAAGCCAATCAATCTAATATTTTCTTGGACTAGACCAAAAAACCACCCATAGTTCACTACAAATCCACTAAACCTCCTATCACCATTTTCATGACCTTGTCTTGAGATATACACGAAGCTCCCACAGACCACTTCCCATGTATCCAACAACTAAGAAACAGGATCTCAATAGAGCTTGACATTGATTAGAGCATTTGAACATAGCTATTACATCCAAAACAATCCATTACACCAATTCATTTTAGGAGGGCATTCTTTTCCGTTAGATTCATAGATTCCATTATTGGCGTATTGAGGATATAAGATTACCCGATTAGTTTTTATGTATCCATTTATATTTCACATTCACTGGTCATCTTCACACGACCTCGGGAGGTCAAGTATGAGGAAGAGGTAATTGTAGATTCCCATGTTTGCATGTCACTTTTCCATCATACAGTATCTTCTTCAAGAGTGTGAAAGAACAAATTTATATACACGTCTTCAAACTCAATTTAAAAATATTCCATCATATTGACAAAGAGTCTTAAATGCTGGTCACTAGTGATGGTGTTATTCCCTTGAAATTATGGCAACCTATTTCTGACATTTTGTGGCACCGTATTAGGATATCCAACCATACCTCTGAAATTTATTGGCCCAAAAGTATTGACAACAAAAGGAGGTCTAGGTGGAGGCTAAGCCATATTGCCTTTAGGAGGTGATCTTGTAGGAGAATCAAAATGATTAGGGATGAGGGGTCTCTGGGGCACATGAGTATAACTCTCAAAGTAAATATCCTCTAATGACTAAGTTTCTTGGAAAACCCTATCAACCTCAGAAGAAGCAAGGAAAAACTGAGAGACATGCTTTCCAGACAAAAATGATGGTCCCTCTCTAGTAGGGGATTTTAAATTTACACAAGGACTACTTGGTTCAAAATCACTTGAATACGTATGGTAATATTCAACCACATATTGATCACCTTTCAAAATTTATATCTCCTTTCTTGATTTGTGTTTTCCAACCACTTTCTAGACTTGTTTTCCTTTTGAATTTGCTCTTCCTAGTTCTGGAAATAAATTTCTAGTAGGATCCCTAGTGAAGAAATATCTTCTTCCCTCCAGCTTTGTAAATATTAATGACAATATCACTTGACATAGGTTAAGACACTAGTAATCATAAATTTTTTAGACCAATTCAGAGTTTCCACCAAGTATTATCACCTTAGATGTGCAAATTCACTATAAGTAGTTTGTAAAATGTCTATCAATACTTAATTTCTGCAAAGCTTAGTAGATCCGACCTTCCTTTATCCACATTTATCACTATTGATGCAAATTTAGTACAATAACCGCTAGAAACTAGAAATACTACACAATAAACTTGTGATATTTCACAAATCTTACAAATCTCAGCAAAGGATGATGTTTAAACAACATAATTGTACTTAAATCATGTAAGATACATTACCAAGGTTGGTATGTGTATGCATTTTTAGAAATACTCCCCAGCAACGACACCATATCATTATTGGTACCCAAATTGATTCTCCATTTACAACTGAGAAGCATTGTAGTTTGAGTAAGTGCTTAGAGACATATAAATCAGTGTGTTATTCATTTTGTAGCCGAGGAAGGATTTAGTTGACTCTTCATTCAATAAGGCATGGAAGAAATGGATAGCACCATGAACAGGGTTTGACCTACCCTAGCTACTTTAGGTTGTGCCTTCAACCAGGGTGAGAGGACCCATTTTGTAACCCATATTGGTGGATAATGTATGCAGATTTATAGTATTTTCTTTCCTTTCAAAAAATTGGTATGAGATCTTCATAAGGTATAGTCAATACAGCGTAGTCTAACTCTCATGAGTTGTCACTTTAGAGATCGAAGAAACCTTCTAAACAATATCTAGGTTACTAAAGGCAATGGTAAAAATTGATTTCTCCTACATATTGAGGTAAGGCATGGGCAAATCAATGAATTCCCTCAGCATTTATGAAGACACAGTGCAAGTGGGGGTAGTTTATGTATGGTTCATTTTCTGGATATGTATTTTGTGGTTGGGAAGTTAAGCAGGATAAAGTTGATTAAACCAAATATCTGTGAACTTTTAAACAAATGTTAACAGATCCACAAGGAAAAAAGACAAATAGCTTCAAATAGTAAAGATGAACCTTTAACTAGAAAAATTTTCATCTATGAAAGCTCAAAGACACATGGCTTCACACATTCTTCAAGGTTTTAACACAAGAACTCGTGTTAAAGACTTAACTAAAACTTCGAATACCCCTGTTATATCACGCTCATGATACACTTATGAACTTAAAAACAATCTGTATAAATGAAATGACAGTAAAGTGAATTTAAATCACTTATCACATTATGAAATCAAATATCTCTTCATAATTTAATTGCAAATGCCACAATACTTGTCATGAGGATGAGATTTTGTGTGATTGTAAACGATTTCTAATGTAAGACTGCAACAAACACATAGATAACTATTTTAAAATATCTCAAGGTGAAAATGGACATAACACAATTCATTTATCTACATGAATCACTCAAGGTTTCTCAAATTTTATCAACAAGGGAAATTTTATTTGCAATCTTAAAGTTTTTTCAATGGTTATACATCTGTAAGAAACTTGCCATGACCAATTTTGAAAGGTACATAAGAAATAACTGGTTCATAAAAAAAATGGCTTCTCTCGGCTCTTCTCTCCTTTTTTCTCTCTGACTAAATTTCATAAAACTTAACCCCCCTCTTTGGAATGGCCTCTTCATACTTTTATATCATTTTCTTTACGTCAAATATTTTCCCCCCAAAAATAAGAATATTGCAAGGGATACTTTGTTCGTTACAAAATGTTCTAGAAAATGATATTTATGAACTTCATCTTGTACTACCAGGTGTATGAAACATGAGTATTTTCGATGTATTTCACCTGCATCTGACTAAGACATCCAATATTCACTTTAGGTAGGTTATTTGAAACATTTCCTTCTAATGTTGATTAACAATCATTTCATATTGATCACCGAGAATCTCCACTCAGTCTCCATTCATCATCTTGGATGGAGAACAAGACCAATCTATTTATGCTCACCACTCAATAGTATCAATTTCTTCAGCTCAGGATAGCAAAGGAAGGTTTACAACTCAGCTATCTACATGTTTGATGCATTGTGCCCCTTGTTCTAAGTGGGAATTTCAATTACCTCAGCCAATTCCTTCTCCCAGGGAAAACCCACCTTTCTCTAGGACATGGGAAGTAGGAACTAGTTCTAAGCCTCACATTTCATGCAGTCACAAACAAGCAGTATTTTCCCCTCATGTCATTCCACTATGGCATTTCTTGGGCTTCCACTTTGTTTATCTATGCTGCGAGTTTCTAGAAGATGCCACGATGGTTGAAATTGATCGCCACTATCTCTATGAAGTCTTCCAATACTTGTCCCTCCTCGAAACTGAAGCATTTATTTGTTCACTTGAGGCCCAAATCAGCTAAGTATAAAAATGGCTAGCAGAAGCCTCCACATGTCTCTTCAGCGTAACTTCAAAAGTAAAATTTAGGGGTAGGTCCCCAAACAAGCACAGGATCTCCGCGTGTCTCTTTGGCACAACTTCTAAGGTAAAATTTAGGGGCAGGTCCCCAAACAAATGAAGGCTCTCCACGTGCCTAGGGTCTGAGAAATTTTCATTGGCCATTGAAAATTCTAAGCATGGGAAGAGCCAACAGAAGTCTCCACATGTCTCTTTGGCACAACTTCAAAGGTAAAATTTAGGGGCAGGTCCCCAAACAAGCATAGGCTCTCCACATCCCTAGGGTCTGAGAAAGTTGCATCATTCGTTGAAAATTCTAAGCATGGGAAGAGCCAGAAAAATCCTCCATGTGTCTCTTTAGCACAAATTCAAAGGTAAAATTCAGGAGCAGGTCCCCAAACGAGCGTAGGCTCTCCACGTGCCCAGGTTCCGAGAAGTTTGCACCGACTGTTGAAAATTCCAAGCATGGGAAGAGCTAGTGGAAGACTTCACATGTCTCTTCAGCACAAATTCAAAAGTAAAATCTAGAATTAGGTCCTTAAATAAGAGAATTTTCTCCATGTGTGTAGGGTATAAGAAAGTTACACCGCTGGTTGAAAAATCCAAGCATGGGAATATCCAGTGGAATCCTCCATGTGTCTCATTGGTGTAATTTTAAAGGGTAAAATTTAGGAGCAGGTACCCAAACAAGCACATGTTATCCATGTGTCTACGATCTAAGAAAGTTACACCTCCACTTTTGATGCAGGCTCAACATGTGGCTTTACCTAGGCATCGAAGGTGTAGCAGCTTACTTCTACAACTTTACTCCCTTTTCAAAACAAAACCACAGAAAGGAGACAAAATCATGAAACACTCCCAACTACAAAAGTTTCACCATGGATAGAAAATTGTAAATAATACTGTTGTTGCAGACTCACAGCACCCCTGGATGCAGATCAGGCTTCTAGGTTGATGTTCAGGCATCCAGTGTGATTGCACAACATGGAATCCTTTCTCCAAGTGTGGGACTTGTAAAGATGAGAAAGGAATCTCTAGAGAAGGTTGGTTCCTATTCCTCTGTTCAGATGCACCAATAAAATGCAGAGGTTTTACTACAACCTAATCTAATTTGCCAAGGAGACAGGGTAGAGAATGCATAAAAATAAAACCTAAACTACAGAGGTGATGCACCGAGGAATGTTGGACACCCTTTTTGCAAAATTAAACACAGACCACATAAATGCAATAAAACACCATGCACAGGTGACCAAACTGCAATAAGAGATCAAAAATGACAGCAATGAATACATGAGAGGGTTTAGAATCAATCACAGACATATATATATTGCTCAAGAGTCGATACAGTACATTGCAGTGCCCAAGAGGCAAAAACTGGCATTATAATCCATATGGGAGGTTTGAAAAGCTCCACAAATTCTCCTGCAAGCAGGGAAGAAGAGAGGATGCAAAACAAGAATGTCTGACCTGTTAAAGGAGCTCCTCTTTACAATATATACTAAGAATGAGAGAAGAAAGAGAGAGGAAATTTGAATCTACCACAACCACTTCTTAGTAGCATTTAAAATCATCTCATTATGATCTAAGCAACGGATCCTGGAAAAACGACAGGCTGTCTAACAGGAGCGGCGAGCTGTCTACTACATTAAAGTTGGTTGTTGAAGCATTACACATGTCAGAGACGTTTCCATAATTTTCTCCCTCTGAACTGCACCAAAATTCAATATTGACCCCAGAATCATGTAGAGAATTTCAACAGATTTCTGTTGATATAAAGAACGTGCAAATCCAAGCTCTGGATCAAAAGATATGATGATCTGAAGATTTAGGGCACAAAACAGGGGAAAACTGATTTTTAAATTTCTTTTCCCGCACTCTGCCATCTGGACGACACGTGGCAGGCTCTGGTTCACTGAGCAATTCCCTCTCTCCACCTTTTCATGGGTTTTTTCTTGTGGACCCCTTAAACTTGGACACGTGGCACTATTTCATTGGTTTGGATCAGTGCTCAAAAACTCACCCCTTTGAATTTTTGGACCTTTTTCCTTGACAACACGTGTCATGTTGTGATTCGTCCACGAGCCTGCTAGATTTTCACGTCTGCCACATCCTTTTGTCCTAAATTTTCCCAGTGCTTCATGGGACAAAAATCCTCCGATCCGCTAGAAATGGGCTTCCTCGTCCCTTTTCTGTCGGTGACACGTGGCATGATTTGATTGACTTTCGGCTCCTTCGGCTATCCGCGTCCCGTGCGTCCCTTTGTCCCACTTGTCCTTGTGCTATAGTTTCCTGTTTCGGGCCGAACTGGCTGGTTCACATCCACAAAGCCCAAATGTCCTGAGCAATTAGCCATTTTTCTTCTCCTTCAGCCGAACCGGCTTTCAACGTCCCTCACGTCCCAATGGCCTGATTGTCCCTGTGCTTAAATTTTCCTTTTCGTCTGAACCGGCCAGTTCGCGCCCTCCACATACATCTATTCTACTTTTCCCAGTGCTTCATGGGCCGCCTGGAGGCGTTTTGGCTGAACCGCGCCTTGGTGTCCCGAATGTCCCAAATATTTCTAGGACAAGGACTTAGCCGATTTTCACAAATTTTTTTCTGGTCCAGGCTTATTTTCTGCAACTTCTCGCATTCTCTCAGAGCTCGTTCTTTTTCATCCTATGACTTGAGAATCCTGATGTATGCTATCAATTCAACCCTGGGGGGGTGAAATTGGATAACAATTTGGCGACTCAACGGGGTCATCTGCCTGCTAGATGAAAAGACCAGTTGCCTTTTAGCGATCCATTGGGCATGGAGTCATAAGTAATGACCTGAAATGAGCCTGATACTGCAACTCCCTCCACGAGAGGCGCGCCGAACTGTAAAAAAATCAATCTAGGAGCAAAAAAAACCTGTGCCAAAGCACTTAGGGAAACTGAAACCTAACTACAACAAGATAATGTGCATACGCACTTAGAGGAATTGAAATCTAGGCTAATATTTACAAGGGTGAACCTTTTACTTTCAGTAGCAATGTTTGAGATAGATTCCATTTACTGGAATCTGTAGTTCTTCACCATCCAATGAGGCCAATTGGAAAGCATTGCTGCTCTTGCACTTTATGACCATGTATGGGCCACTCCAAATAGCATCAAATTTTGAATGTCTTCCCGGTTTTTCTCTATCCGCATCCCATTTCAACACTAGATCTCCAACTTGAAAAGATCTATCCTTGGCCTTTCTATCGAAGGTCTTCTTGATCAAAGCTTGATCCTTTTCCATTGCTTGGGATGCCTGATTTCTGATCTCTTGCAGCTCCATCAACTCTACATACCTCACCTCCATAGGCTCAAATTCAAGTAACTCCAGCTGCTTCATGAGTTCCAATGTTGGCAACTCAAGTGACATGGGCAAGATTGCCTCTCTTCCATAGACAAGCCTGAATGGAGAGTTACCTGTGGTTCTTTTGGGAGTGATCCTATCAGCCCATAAGGCTGATTTCAGCTTGGTGTGCCAAGACCTCTTATTCTCATCAAGAGTTCTCCTAATGATCCTCAACAAGTTCTTGTTTGTAGACTCGGCTTGGCCATTACCCTGAGGGTAATAGTTCGATGAAGTGCTCAGGTAAATACCATTCTTGACAGCCCACTCAGTCACCTTAGATCCAATGAATGCCAATGCATTATCAGAGATTATTGTGGCAGGTACACCAAATCTGGCTGTTATTCCCTCATAAAAGTCTAAGATGCTAGACTCATTTGCCTCTTTGAGTGCTACTGCTTCTGTCCATTTGGTGAAGTAGTCTGTGGCTGTCAAAATCCATTTGTGCCCTTGGCTTGAATTGGGATTAATGACTCCAATGAAGTCTAAACCCCATTGCATGAATGGCTGGTCAACTGAGATTGGATGCAATGGGAGGGCAGCAAGTCTTTCTTTTCCCGTGAAGAATGCACAATTCTTACACCTCTTGATCCATGCATAGCAATCACTGAAAATTTTAGGCCAATAATAACCAGCCTTCATGATTTTTAGAGTTGTCACTCTTGGTGCAAAATGACCACCAGCTGGTCCACCATGAAATTCTTCCAACACCCTTTGAATCTGATCTATGCTAATGCATCTCAGCAGCACTCCATTCATGTCTTTCTTGAACAAAACTCCATCAACAATGGTATACGGAACAGCCTGCAACCTGAAGTGTCTCCTTTGGGTCTTGTTCATCTCTGGGGGGCACTGGCCTGTACCTAGGAAGTGCATAATATCTTGGGTCCAGCAAGGAGTGGGGGAAGCATTGTATTCTTCTTGATTGCCACTTGGCTCATGACTGTCCTGAACTGTCAAAACAGCCTCTTCTTCATTGCATACTTCCTTTTGCTTCCCCAAAACCAGCTACTCACACAGTCCTTTCCCTCTTACCAACTTGGTGATCTTGATCTCAATGTCATACTCCATGACACGGGTGATCCAACCTACCCTTTTCTCATTCAAATACTTGTTGAGGAGGAAGTCCTTAACTCCAGCATGTGAGACCAGCAACTGGACCTTGTTGTTTGAGACTAAATGCTTGAATTTCTTCAAGCTTCTGATTACTGCGAGTACATGCTTTTCAATAAAAGAGTACCTCACCTCGCAGTCATCTAGGCTCTGGCTGAAAAAGGTAATTGGCTGCTCATCATTATCTTTGTTCTGCTGTACCAGAATGGCAGAGATAGTGTCATCACCTCCAAATGCATAGAGGATGAAATCCTTGGAGAAGTCTGGGTTAATGAGAGTTGGTGCTTGAGAGATAGCTTCTTTTATTGCCTCTCTTCTTTCCTTCTGCTGTCCACTTAAAAGCCATGCTCTTCTTTAACATTTTGGTGATGGGCTTAACAAGGCCTGCAAAATCTGGGATAAACCTGTGGACAAAATTGATCCTTCCCAAGAAGCTTTGAAGAGCCTTCTTGTGACTTGGCAATGGCAGTGCTCTTATGGCTTCAACTCTCTCTGGGTCAATTACCAGTCCCTCTTTCGAGACAATATGGCCAAGGATCTTTCCTTCATGTGCAAGAAAGATGCACTTCTTGGGGTTCAAAGACACTCCGAACTTTCTACACCTCTGAAACACTTGCCTGAGGTGAAAGAGATGGTCTGCTGCATTCTTGGAGAATACAGTGATGTCATCAAGGTATATCAGCACTATTTTGTTGATCAAGCCCTTGAATGTCATGTCCATTTCCCTTTGAAAGGTAGCACCAGCATTTGACAGCCCAAATGGCATCTTCTTATAAGCATACGTGCCCCATTTAGTTGTGAAGGATGTCTTGAATTGGTCCTCTTCTTTTACCATCATCTGATTATACCCTGAGTAGCCATCTAGGAGAGAGAATCTCTCTGAATCGGATGCTACTTGCAATATTTGATCCATGGAAGGGAGTAGATAATGATCCTTGAGAGATGCCCTATTGAGGTCACGGAAGTCCACACCCAACCTGATTTCTCTGCTCTTCTTCTTGACCGGAACCAAGTTAGCAACCCAGCTTGAGTGCTTGATTGGGAATTTAATGCTTGCCTCTATTAGCTTATTTAGCTCTTTCTTCATCAGAGGCTCAATGTGAGGGTTGACTGGTCTCTGCTTCTGCCTGATGGGCTTAGCATCTAGATCCAATTCTATGGTATGTTTGTGCCAAATTTGGATTGAATCCTCTCAAGTCTTCATAGCTCCAAGTGAAGACATCTGGAAATTCTTGGCAAAGCTGAACAAAATCAGATTTCTCTTGTGAGGTACTTACTTTGCCAATCTGCAATGTTTTGCCTTCTTCCACTAAAATAGGCTCTGAATCCTCACCCTTTACTTGAATGTTTGCCTTCTCACTCTGGAACTGATCATTCGTGTTGAAGATTGACTCTAAGGTTATGAGGCCTTTTGGTAATTTGTTAGTTCTCAACTGCACCACTTGGTCACCATACTGCTGATGTAACTTGTCTTGATTCTTGGCAGAGAACTCAGTTTCTTCTTGTAGGAAATTGACAATTTACTAGTCATTCTCAAACACTTGCCAACTGACATTGTTATCCGGCATTGAAGGCCTCACAATCACGTGGATGTTTGGTTGTACCTTGTCTTGTTGAATGCTTTTCGTAATGTCAAAGGCTGCCCCTACTGTTGCAAGCCTGTCAGCAGCTTGATTCTCTTTCCTAGGAATGGATTCGATGCCAAAACCTTCAAAATCTTCCATGAGGTCCCACACCCTGTTCTTGTAGCACCTGAGTAGATCATTCTTGGCAGCATGCCTTCCCTTGACCTGATTTACAATCAATTCACTGTCCCCAAAGACTTGCAGGTTCTTTATTTTTCTCTTGATTGCCTAATGCATCCCTTGCACCAAGGCTTCATATTCAGCAGTGTTATTGGAGCATGCAAATTGAAATCTAAAAGATGAATAGTACTTTATTCCTTGGGGTGAAACAAGCATGGCTCCACCTCTTGCACCTTGCCTACTCCTTGATCCGTAAAAAAATAGCTGCCATACCTCGTTGTCATCATTATGGCTTGGTTTGGTGATGCTAGGAACAAGTTGATTTTCTTTGTGTATATAATAGACTCCTAGCTTAGATTCTTCTACTTCTTGATAGGGATCAAAAGCATGTATCTTGTTTTCCCATTCATCAAGAGTTAGGTCTGGGATACTTCCAACCTTGGTGTCAGCCTCATCAGTACTAGGGTGATCTCCTTGATCAAATGCTGAGCAATTGGCATTAATCTAACTTGGGGTGTAAGGCTCAATATGGAATTTTGCAATGGGTTCAAATCTGATTGTGACCTTAGTTCCATACCTTGTTCTAAACAGCATGTGAGACCAATAATCAGACAAATACCCTCCAATCTTGGCTGTGAAGTCCCTTGACAAGCAAAGGGCAAAGAGTGGTGGAAGGTCTATGATTGATACATCTTGTAAGACAACAACATTTGGACATGCATGCAAGGTAAGACTCAAGTTTTTAATCACTCCAACTGTTGCTATTGCTGTCCCATCCAATTGCACTACTCCTTTAGATATTACTTCATATTCGAGACCCAGCTGATCAGCTATTTGCTTGGGCATCACAGAGCTACTTTCCCCGAACTCAATCATGCAATTGTGTACTAGTTTATCCCCAATGATTAATGAAACATAGAAAGGAGGGGGCTTCAACATTTTACCTTGTTGTCCTCCATGACTTCCTTCAGGCTGGGAAACATTTGTAAGCATTTTGTCTTGCATCTAAACCCACTGATTCAAAGTTGTCCAATCCTTCATGGAAGCTTGTAGCAGATCTCTTTGGCCTGGGATAGATAGGGATTTCCACATTGATATGTTAACGTATGTCTTCTTCATCTGATCAATGATACTGAATGGTGATGAAGAATCTCTCTGCTATCCTTTGGTTTGCACGTTTACTCCCTGCATGTGGGCAGCAACAGCTGGTACTTGAGTTGGCCTAGGGGATGTTCTTGGTTGTCCTTGTGCATTTGAAACTGGACTCTGCTTGCCAATCATTTGTGCAACCATGGAAGGTTGTGGATTGGCTGGGATTGATGGCTGTTCTTCACCCAAATTTCTCTTCTTTGACCTTGTGTTGGCTACAACACCTTAAGAGACTGCCTTATTCATGCCACAGAAATCTTCTGCTTGCCAGTTCACCAATGTGGTGTTATTTGGGGCTGATTGTTGTTGGAATGTTTCTGGTTGTTGGCTGTTTCCTTAACTACCCTCGCCCTCCACACTGGTAGTTGTCACCATTAGTGCTTGATTGAGAGCACCATTGAAGCACATGGATTGGTTGTGAGGCTCGCTGCATGGAAAGCACCAATCATATTCCTGAGCAATGTTGTTCTGTGTTGGCACTAATGCCTTAGAGGTAGATATGGCATTTGGATTATAGGGTTAGAATGGTCTATTGGTAGGAGGCCTTACTTGGCTTTGATTTTGATTCATATTTGCAGTTGGATTAGGTGGTCTTTGTGGTTGGTATGGCTGCCTATTAGGCTAAGCTTGAGGCTGATAAGAAGGTCTGAAACCTTGGGCTTGCTGCCTCTTAATAGTAACCAGCTCATTTCCCAAATTTTGCAACTATTTCATGACCTCTTGGAGTTCATTTGAAGCACTTGGAGATGAAGTGGAAGCTTCATTCGAACTCTGATTTCTAGGAGTGGGAACCGGAGCCAAAGTGGGTGCTTGACTAGTGCTTGGATTTTCTAAGTTTGGATACAAGGGCATAGGAGGCCTAGGAGCCAGTTTACCAACTTGAATAAGACAGTTTTCAGCTCTAATGGCAATGTTATAAGTCATAGGGATTTTTGTGCCTCCCATGGACTGAATTAACATAGAAATATTAGAATTCAAAGCTTTAAGGTAATATAGAAAATCACCTCCTGCTGTTGGCCTAACTGCCACTGGAATCCTATCCCAAGACCTTTGAAATCTGAAGTTGAAGTCAGTCAGCTGCTCATTAGGGGCTCTCTTGATAGTTGTCAACTGCACAGCTGATTCCAGTTTGTAATAGAACCAGCCCCAAGGCTCCTAAACCATTGCAATGTTTTACCCTTGAATGAAGATGCCAGTAATTTGACAGCCACTTGCATTTCATCGATTTCATGGATTGCACAAAGGATAGCAATATCTTTAACATGATCACCTGGAGTAGTCTGATTTCTCCAGTGAAGTAGGGAATGTTCTTCAAAGGCTGCAATAGGAACTGGATGTTGTGCATTGAGAGAAAGTGGGCTGCTGCCTATGAAGTTGACGTAGGGGTTGTTCTGAGCCATTCTGATTGGTCTTAAAACCCTTGTATATTGAAAGAAAGGCCTGTCAGGTGGAGGGGTTGAGAGAGTTCTGTTTGGTGGAGATGGAGACCTTTGAATCCTTCTTCCTCTTTGCCTTCTTCTCAGAGATAACTACAGGTATTCAAACGACACTTCTTCTTCTCCAGCTCTTGACCTTGTGGTGATTCTTCTCATGATTTTTCAGGCCTGCACTGCTGAAACCAGTTGATTCTTCCCCTTGGAGTCACCAGATATGCAAATAATAGCTCTTATAAGCAAGAAAACTGTAGCAGATGCATATCCACTTTGCTGCAATAAAAATGAGACCTCTAGGGTCCCACTGGGCGTGCCAAAACTGTTTTTGTAGACTCACAGTACCCCTGGATGTAGATCAAGCTTCTAGGTTGATGTTCAGGAATCCAGTATGATTGCACAACATGGAATCCTTTCTCCAAGTGTGGGACTTGTAAAGATGAGAAAGGATTCTCTAGAGAAGAATGGTTCCTATTCCTCTGTTTAGATGCACCAATAAAATGCAGAGGTTTTACTACAACCTAATCTGATTTGCCAAGGAGACAGGGTAGAGAATGCATAAAAATAAAACCTAAACTATGGAGGTGATGCACCAAGGAATGTTGGACACTCATTTTACAAAATTAAACAAAGACCACATAAATGCAATACAGCACCATGCACAGGTGACCAAACTACAATAAGAGATCAAAAATGACAGCAATGAATACATGAGAGGGTTTAGAATCAATCACAGACATATATATATTACTCAAGAGTCGATACAGTACATTGCAGTGGCCAAGAGGCAAAAAATGGCATTATAATCCATATGGGAGGTTTGAAAAGCTCCACAAATTCTCCTGCAAGCAGGGAAGAAGAGAGGATGCAAAACAAGAATGTCTGACCTGTTAAAGGAGCTCCTCTTTACAATATATACTAAGAATGAGAGAAGAAAGAGAGAGGAAAGCTGAATCTACCACAACCACTTCTTGATAGCATTTAAAATCATCTCATTATGATCCAAGCGGTGGATCCTGGCAAAATGGCGGGCTGTCTAACAGGAGCGGCGAGCTGTCTGCTGCATTAAAGTTGGTTGTTGAAGCATTACACGCGTCAGAGACGTTTCCTTAATTTTCTCCCTCCAAACTACACTAAAATGCAATATTGACCCCAGAAGCATGTAGAGAATTTCAACATCTTTCCGTTGATATAAAGAACGTGCAAATCCAAGCTCTAGATCGAAAGATATGATGATCTGAAGATTTAGGGCACAAAACAGGTGAAAACTAATTTTTAAATTTCTTTTCCCGCACTCTGCCATCTGGACAACACGTGGCAGGCTCTGGTTCACTGAGCAATTCCCTCTCTCCACCTTTTCATGGGTTTTTCTTGTGGGCCCCTTAAACTTGGACACATGACACTATTTCATTGGTTTGGATCAGTGCTCGAAAACTCGCCCCTTTGAATTTTTTGACCTTTTTCCTTGACGACACGTGTCATGCTGTGATTCGTCCACGAGCTTGCCAGATTTTCACATCCACCACATCCTTTTGTCCCAAATGTCCCAGTGCTTCGTGGGACAAAATCCTCTGATCCACCTGAAATGGGCTTCCTCGTCCCTTTTCTGCCGGTGGCACGTGGCGTGATCTGATTGACTTTCAGCTCCTTCGGCTATCCGCGTCCCGCGCGTCCCTTTGTCCCACTTGTCCTTGTGTTGTAGTTTCCTGTTTCGGCTGAACCGGTCGGTTCGCGTCCACAAAGCCCAAATTTTCCGAGCAGTTAGCCATTTTTCTTCTCCTTTGGCTGAACCGGCTTTCCGTGTCCCGACGGCCTGATTGTCCCTGTGCTAAAATTTTCCTTTTCGGCCGAATCGGCCGGTTTGTGCCCTCCGCATACATCTATTCTACTTGTCCCAGTGCTTTGCGGGCCGCCTGGAGGCATTTCGGCTGAACCGTGCCTTGGTGTCCCGAATGTCCCAAATATTTCTAGGACAAGGACTTAGCCAATTTTAACAATTTTTTTTCTGGTCCAGGCTTATTTTCTGCAACTTCTCGTATTCTCTCAGAGCTCATTCTTTTTCAGCCTGGGACTTGAGAATCCTGATGTATGTTATCAATTCAACCTTGGGGGGGTGAAATTGGATAACAAATACCAAGACTCAACATGATCCATAACCAAAGGAAAATACTGACAATGACACCTTAGTGAAGGAAAAAAATCATACACAGGAAGATAGAAAATACATCAAGCCAGGTAGACTAAAAAATTTTAAACGAAAAAAGGGCGACATTACAATTGATCAAAAATAGGTGGATCTTGGATTTCTGATGTGGTTGAATAGGTTTTAGGGGAATGTGGAGGTTCTCATTTTATCACTGGAGGTTATCGTAATTAGTTAATGATTCATGGGATATCTTTAAGGTGGGTCTCGAGAGTATTGAAGGATTGTTGAAGATAACTATTCATATTGTTGGTGTTTTGTAGACGGGA